>PYSQ01000089.1:0-87612 GCA_003049435.1 Nakataea oryzae | reverse complement strand
GGTGGGAGGTGGGCGGTGGGCGGTGATGCAAGCCCGCCCCAGCGCTGCGCCAATAGGCCAGGAGGAAAAAAAGGCTTCGTTCTCTGTCCGCCCTGTGCTGCGCGTGCCCGTGGCCTCGCCTGTGACGCTCCTCTCCACCAACGCAAAAAAAAAAAAAAACATTCCATTCCATCTGTGTCGACTTCCCCCAGCAATTAACACCCCCCTGCTGCAATGAAGATTCTCGAGTCCCAAAACGCCGTCCTCAGCAACTACGAGGTCTACACCCACCTCGTCGAATCGAGGGCTCGCTTCGCCGAGCGCCAGAAGAGGGACCACCGACGGCCGCCCAAGAACTACCAGATCGTGACCAAAGATGTATGCGTCCCAGGATTCCGGCACAGCCACACCACCCAAGCCATCCCCGGTCACGAGCTGCTGACGCGAAGCAAACAAACAAAATCAAGGTCATACAATATTGCCAAACGTATCCAAACCCCCTCAGTCAGCAGCCGTCCACGTACGACCAGGACAGCATCGCCGCTCTGGTCCAGCGACTCGCCGAGTTCGGCCTCTCCAAGGGCGAGGTTCTGATGATTGCCAACCTGCGCCCCAGCGAGTTGCCGGGACTGTACGTTTGTGTTGAGGAGATGGCCGAACGCTACTCGGCCGACGAGCAGTCACGCATGCTGGACACCATTGTCGAAGTCCTGGGCTCCTTCCCGCGCGCCGAGGGCGGAGACGGGGGCGATGATGAATATCAGCAGATCGCCGAGTCCATCGAGAACGGACAGGCAGCATAGGGCGACGGCAACGCCTCCGTCTCTTCACATTATAGCGCATCCTCCCTCGCTCTGTCCGCCCTGGGCTG
The DNA here is from genome assembly GCA_003049435.1 of Nakataea oryzae. Lineage (NCBI taxonomy): Eukaryota > Fungi > Ascomycota > Sordariomycetes > Magnaporthales > Magnaporthaceae > Nakataea > Nakataea oryzae. The sequence continues at coordinate 86,762 of PYSQ01000089.1, read as the reverse complement.
TCGTCGTCTTGACCGCAGTCATGTAGACATCCTCGAAAGTCTCGCTCAGCAGCTCACCCGTCACGGCCGAGCACTCCATGTATTTGTCCGCCCGCATCTCCTGCGCAATCCGGTATGCCTCCTGCGGGTATATGACCCCATTTGGATCGTCCTCCGACCTCAGGTCGCGCTTGAGGCCTAGCACTAGGATTGGGAGGGAGTCGCTATCTGGGAATGTCGACCGTACCTCGTTGATCCACTGTATGGTCGAGTCCGAGAAAGCCCAGGATGGACGGGTGTCAGTGTCCGATTTTTTGCCTCCATCTTTTTTCTTCTCCTTTCTTGGGGTTGGGGGCAATTGCAGGCGCGTCGGCACAGATTGAACAAGACGGCCAGCAACTCACAACCCTCTGCATGTTGATGAGGCTGAGACGTTGGCTGATGTCGTAGCAGATGACGACGACATCCGGACGAAGGAGATGCCACTCATGGGGACCTGAAGTGTCGTGCAGCTCTATGCTATACACACCCTTCCTGGACCGCAGCTCAAAGACGAAGGGCTGGTCGGAGTCGCGCAGGAGGTTGATCTCAGCCCTTCCATGCAGCCTGTCCTTCCCCTGACTGATACGTCTATTTTTTTTTCAAGCGAGGAGTTATTAGGTGCATTTTGGAGGGCAGGTATTAGTTGATATCACATGTCAGCGCAGTAGATGACGACGTACGAGAGAAAAGTTGACTTCCCCACATTCTCGTCTCCGAGCAGGAGAATTGTGATGGTGTGTTCTTCCATATGGGCGCCCGATCCGGAACAGCTCGAAGCCTTGAAGATGCCCGTCGAGGCAATTAACGACTTCCTCTGCGGGGCTCGTGGCCTTCTTATCAGATGGGTGCCAAACCAGCCAAGGTAGCCCGGGCCGTCGGACGGTCTGCTGCCTATAGCATAGTAAATAACGCATGCTGCTCGGGGCTTTTAGGCGCACTTTTGGCGTCTACGACCACTAAAACTGCCCGGCCATCCCCCCTGCTTTGCCCTCCGCACCCCACGCGCTGTCGCAAGGCGCGTTTGATTATCGATAACGACTCGGTCCATGGTGAGTGGTGGGAGGGACGGGATCCATTGTGACGGTCGTAGGGGTGCAATGATTTTTTGCTTGGCTTTTGCAAAGCGCCGCCTTCCAAAGCCCAAGGGGACAGCCACGTCAGACGCTCGCCTTCAACCGAGTGTGTGCGAGACAGGTGGCATACGGCTGTGCTCCCTCGTAGCCTCGCAGCGCTTCTTGGCGATGTTATGAGGGCACCGTTTGGCGTCTTGCACCGGCACCTGCACCAGCACTGCTACCGCTGGCATTGGCGCAAGATCGTATCGCAAGTGTTGCCGCCACGAGCCCTAGCCAAATCCACGGCCGACGCCCGACCTTCGGCCTGGGAGCGGCCCTTCACCACCACCATCATGGAAAGCGAACACAACTATGATCGCTGGACCAAGCAGAGCCTGATCCAGCGCATCAAGCTTCTGGAGCAGCAGCTGGAGAAGCAAGCCCAGCACAGCACTACTACTGTGCTGGCTCCTTCCATCTCTCCTGGCCAACAGCAAGAGCAGACGGCTGCGGCTCCTACGACACAGCCGCAGCCACATGCAAAGCCGTCCAAGAAGCGCAAGGCCCCGGACCCGTCCAACTACTCGACGCGCTTTATCGCGCTCAAGCTGGCCTACCTGGGCGGGAACTACAACGGCTTCGAGTACCAGGCCAACGGCCAGCTGCCCACCGTTGAGGAGGAGCTCTGGAAGGCCCTGGTGAAGACCTGCCTGGTGTTCCCCGAGCGCCCCGACGAGGTCGACTTCAACTTGTGCGAGTACTCGAAGTGCGGGCGCACAGATCGCGGCGTCAGCGCCTTTGGCCAGGTCGTCGCCCTGCGCGTCCGCAGCAACCGCCCCGTGCCGGGGGCTGGGAGGCAGCAAGAGCAACAGCAGGCCGACGGCGCAGAAGCCGAGACTGGCAATACAGTCACATCCGCATCCGCAGCTGATGCTGCTGCTGAGCCTGGGGCTACCGAGGTCGCAACCGAGGCAGATGACGAGACGCAATACCCGGTCGCCGACGAGATAAAATACTGCAAGCTGCTAAACCGCACGCTGCCGCCCGACATCCGGGCCCTTGCCTGGTGCCCGACGCCGCCGCCCGGGTTCTCGGCGCGCTTCTCGTGCCGTGAGCGCCAGTACCGCTACTTCTTCACGCAGCCTGCCTTCACGCCAATGCCGTCGGTGCTGGAGAGCCATGCTGCAGCGCCTCGTATCAAGGATGGCTACCTTGACATCGAAGCCATGCGGGAGGCGGCGCGCTATTTCGAGGGCTCACACGACTTTCGGAATTTCTGCAAGATCGACCCCAGCAAGCAGATCGCTAGCTTTGAGCGCCGCGTGCTCGAGGCAGACATCGTCGAGGTGCCCGACGTCACCTCGGCCCTACCATACTTGGACCGTTCCGAGTTCCTGCCCGGTGAGCAGCTAGTATCCTCGGCCTTGGCAGCAGACCCGCGAAGACCAAGGGTATACTACTTCCACGTACGTGGCACCGCGTTTCTGTGGCACCAGATCCGCCACATGGTCGCTGTGCTCTTTCTTGTCGGCCAGGGGCTCGAGAAGCCCTCGGTTGTGGCGGACCTCCTCGACGTATCCAGATACCCGGGCAGGCCCAACTACCACCTGGCCTCAGACGCGCCCTTGGTCCTGTGGGACTGCCTCTTCGGCCGGCCGCCAGCCGGCAGCGAAGGCGACGATTCCGCGGAGGCGGCGGTGCCGGGCCCGGACTTGGACTGGGTTTACGCGGGCGAAGACGGTGAGCCGGGGGACCTGCACGGGCCCAAGGGGCTCGTCGACGGCCTCTGGGAGGTCTGGCGCGGCCGCAAGATGGACGAGCTGCTGGCGAACAGGCTCCTCGACCACGTTACGGGGCTGACTGACCCCGTGCGCGCCGTGGCCGCGTCGGCGGCGGCAGTGGAAGCAGCGGCGGCGCTGAAGAGCGGGGGCGGCACTGCCCAGAGCAAGAAGGTAAAGCAGCGGCAACCGCAACACGGCAAAAAGGCGTTTGAGGGAGGCGATGGGCCCCACCTCATAGGTACCTACACGCCGCTGGCCAAGAGGCAGATGCAGGCAACGCCCGAGGAGGTCAACGACAAGTGGGCTCAGAGCAAAGGCTTCGCCAGCGCGGCCGAACTGGCCGGCACCGAGAACTGGAGGAGCGTCATCAAGGCGCGCAAGTTGGCAGCGGCGGCAGCAGCAGGTGATTCGTGAGGCACAAAGGGTCGGATGCTGGATAGGAAGTAGGCAAAGAAAAGAAAATAGAAGCCCGCTTGAAGATTCAGAGAGTCTATTGGCGGAACTCTGCAACGTCCGCTACACATGCCCTCAAAGTTTGTGGAGGAGCCAAACTGCGATGAACAAAGACAAGGGCCGAGAGCGAAGTCCAAGTATGCCAGCCCCCACAGCTATACTATGCCTTGGCATTTGGTCTGCCGGACGATTCCGGCTCGTACAGGCAGCCGCGGACGCCTCGCCAGACGGCCTCGACGATGCGCCTGCGGGGCAGCAGGCGGGGGAACACGACGACGAGCTCCTCCTCGCCCTCGACCACGATGACGAGGTAGTAGCGGACCTCGAAGCCGAGAAAGGCCTCGTTGATGAGCACGTCGCGCACCTTCTCGACGGGGATGAAGCGCCCCGCGGCGGCGCCCGAGGACGAGGACGCGAAGGACAGGAGCCCGCCCGACGAGAAGAGGCAGCCGGGGCCCTGGGACCGCGTCTGCACGCCCAGGCCGCGCAGGACCAGGAGCGACTCGGACGTGTGCACGCGCAGCTGCGCCGCGTGCACCAGGAGCGCGCACAGCGGCGCCAGCAGCCAGGCCGGGCAGGCGGCCGACGCGCGGGCCAGGAGGCGGCCCGGCGGCGAGGCGTGCGCGGCGGCGAGGGCCGTGGCGGCGAGGTGCAGGACCGTCGTTGCCGTGTTGTCACCCTCGAGGAAGGAGGAGAAGAAGTGCGGCGTGGGCGACGACGAGGATGATGAGGTTGAGGATGATGATGATGATGCTGGCGGGCCGTGGTCGTGGCTTTGCTGGTGTGGCGGCGGCGAGGACGCAAAGGTCTCGCGCCACTTGGAGTGCACGAGGAGCAGGGCCGAGAGGGCCAGCACGATGCGGCCCACAAAGACGACGGCGAGGGCGGCGCGCAGGCCCAGGGTGAGAGGCGGCCGCGTCGTCACGGTGAACTCGGCCGTGCTCGGCGACGGTCGCCGGACCTGCAGGTGCGGCGCCGTCGACAGCATCGTTGCGATGGTTCTTTTTCTTTCCTTCTTCTTTTTTTATTTTTATTTTCGTCTGTGAACACCGCCGCCCCGGACTCTGGGGTATCGATGTCTCGGGAACGCCCCGTGTCTCGCTCTGGCTTGATCGAGGTTGCCTACCTACCTACCTATATAGGTATCTAGTCTAGTTGGCGAGGACTAGGCTAGGTGGAGTTGGTCTCTCAAGTCAAGGCACGTGATACCACCTGCGCGAACTGACTCGCCCGGGGGAGCCCCACCCGTCAGGCAGGCAGGCCCTTATAAGCCCGTAATTTGTCGACTGATTTTAACTGTAATGGTTAAATTGGAAGAAGGCGCTCGAATTTCCCATCCGTCTGCCCCATTCCCATAAGAACCCTCTGATGACGCCCAGTTCGAATGCTGCGGTGGCCACCCACTCGCATGGGAAACCTGCGATCGCTGCGTGTGGCCCTAAGCAATGATGATGACACTTGAGGGAGGCTTCACTCTGCAGAGGCATCTTCACCGTCGCATGGCGAACTGGATTACGATCGTCTGGGGCTTGGGGTAGTTGGTTGAGATGGGGACGTCGACTTCTTTTTTTTTCTTTCTATTTTTTCCCCCCTTCATGCATGCAGTTGGTTGTCTTTTTCTCGCTTTTTTTCCCTACGAAGCTCCAGCAAAACGCTATCTACTTTCCTATCTTACCGGATTTTTCTTCTGGTTCGGCACCCTTCCTCCCTACCCAGGCAGCCACCTCACCCTCTCTTTTGCCCATAAACAATCTTCAAGTATACCATCGGTTTCAATTGAGAGTAGAATATCCATTAATGCTTTTCAAAAACTGCTGAAAGGAAACAAATGACAAAACAATTGCCGCGAGGCAAGGTTGTATAAACCGACCACGCTCAATCCTACTTACACCCACCCATCTCAACAGTGTGGCGATTCCTTGAATCCTCGCCATCCTATGATGGGGTTGACCTTCTCTTGCCAGTGCCATCCGGGGCCATTTATCCGATCATTGCATGTGTACCAATCCCCGATATCCCAACCATCACCCTCGCCCAAGATCATTGGGTTGATTGTCATGAACTTCGTGAGGTCCAGGCCTGTATCCAGGCCGGACATAAATGATGCGCTGATGTGCGCATGATGAAAAGAGAAAAGAAAAAGAGAAGAAGACTGTGTGCAACGAGATACAACAGATTGAAGCTCGACATGAAGGAGGGACATGAATTGTACAACGGGGTGTCTCATAACCAAGAATGTGAACAATATAAAAGTGATGCTGTTTGTATAATGAAACACCGCACCTTTAAAACTGACGAGAATGCAAAAATGCAAGCGAAGAAATCCTGCTGGCTTGGAACTCGAAACATGGCCTCTCTCGCGAGGGCCCGCTAGCTTTTTCTCCTGCTGACCAAGCAGCTTCTGTCGATTGGGTTGCTGGCGGTGCGAATCGCCTTTTTTTCTGCCCCTCTGATACTTCATTCTTAAGTCTCTTTGTGGTTGTTTTCCTGGTTGCCCTTCAAACATAGCAGCGGGCCTGTCTGGCATCTAACTCGCGGAAGGGAAAAAAAGGGAGAAGACGAAAAGAAATGGAAAGAAATAATCAAGTCAGGTTGAATAGAGTGTATCCATCCTGTTGACTGTCATAAAGAATTGGATATATCAAAAAAATGAAAAGACCAGCATGAGGAAGAGAATAGTTGAAGAAACGCCGACCGCCATGCAGTAGAAGCATAGGTAGGTATGAATCGAATGGGGGGGTATTTGGAGGTATGGTTCTTTTGATGATAAGGTATACCGAGTATGACTTCGGGAGAGGAGAGAGAGGGAGAGGAGTATGCGGCGATTAGTTGGAGGTTGCAAAAGCGCATGTGTCGAGGTTAAAGTCGATCACCTAGATCATCTCGCTCTTGTGGAGGCCGGTGCGGTAGTCATTCTGGACATGAACTTGCTGCTGATCCATCTGCTGGACCGCGGCAGCACGCGAGTTGGAAAAGCTGACGGGCGGGCCAGGCGGCATGCTCTCGTACGGCGACGTTCCCGAAACCTCGGGCGACTTGCGATGCATCATGGACGAGCTGGTCCTGGTGCGGCTGGCCGACCTCATGCGCTCGGTTGCGCGCGACAAACGGCCGGCCAGGGTGTTGTCAACGCTGCTGCGCCCGCGGTGGTGGCCGCCAGTTGAAGGGCCCGCCGCAGTTCCCTTGGCAGACGGAGGTGCCGGGGACGAGAGGATGGGGACGATGGACTCGCTCAGAGGGCTGGCCACGGGCACCGAGGGCGGAGGAGGCGGCGGCGGCGGCACCTGATCATCGTCGTCCATGACGATTTCGATCATGCCCGACGTGGTCCCGCCGTAGACTTTCGGCCTGGACCCGTTACCGAACGCAAGAGGCGGCGGTGGCGGGGGCGGAGGGGTGGCAAGGTGCTGGAGCTCCTTGAGCATCGGGGGCGGCGGCGGTGGCGGAGGGACTTGGTTGTCGTAAGAGGGCCGACGTCCTCCGCCCCCGATCATAGCGTCGATCGTAGGGATCGCGGCTGCCTGCCGAGCGTCGGCCATGATGTCAGGCTGGCTCATCTTCCGGGTTGAGTGCTGGCGCGAGAGGCCGCGCGATACCGGCCCAGAGGTGAACGTCTTGGGGGCGAGTATCTCGGCCGGGGGAGCCGACATGCAGCGGTCAATGGGTGACCGGACAGGCGGGCTGTAGACGGTCGATGGAAGCAAGGTCAGGGGCACCTCTTGCTGCTGCTGCTGCTGTTGCTGCTGCTGTTGGGGCGACTGCCGCTGCTTTGGAGACGGCTCCCGTTTCTCCTGGGCCTGAGGCTGAGGCTCTGGTATCTCCTTCTTGGGTGACGTCCTGCCAGGAGACGCCGTGAGCGCCGTGGGCGAGGCCCTCTGGGCAAATGTGGTCGGGATCTGGGGCACACCGGGAACACCATGCGCCTCGGGCTCGAGGATAAGCCGCATGGCCTTGGGGGTTGCAGGCAGGCCAATGGCCGGTCGGGTGCTTGTGTAGGTGTTCCGCGAAGAGCTCAGGTCGGCGGTGGCGCTGCGCCGAGGCAGGTCTTTGGGCATCACGTAGCCGTTGTTGGGCAGCGCGCGATCGAAGAAAGAGGTCGGCGCGCGCGAGACGATGGGCGAGAGCTCGTCTGGGTGCGGGATCGGGGGTGCCGTCGGGCGCCGGGCGAGGGACTTGCGTCGCTCTTCGAGCTCCCTCGCTGCGGCCTCCTTCTTGAGTTGCCTTTCGTTCTTGAGCTGCCGGACCGTCGCAAGCGCATCGTCGTGTCCGCTCGGGGCAGCATGGGCATGCTGCGGTGCCGAACGATCACTGCCAGTCCTTTCGCGCAGCTTGTGCGACGCCGAGATCGGCGATGCTTCCCTGTGGCCGCGGCTCGAGCCGCGCGTCGTCGGATTCTTGCGGAAGCGCTCCTGGGATTCCAGGGCCATGCGGAAGTCCTGCTCGTCCTCGGATCCGGAAAAGTTGCCCGGGCGAGCCGACATGGGCACCGGCGACGTCGGCGACTTGTCTCTCAGACCTCGGCTGCGGCTGCGGTCGGCCGCCCTCTCGGCGCTGATGTTGCGGCGCCCACGGCTCGACTGGCGGCTGTTGCCGCCTCGGGTCTTGGACGAGCGGCGAACCTGGCTGCTGCTGATCTTGCGGACCGTGCTGGGTGCCTGGTCCGGCCCGCTGCTGCTGAGGTCGATAAGGATCGACCCGTCCTTCTCCATGCGCGTCTCGGGGTGCTTGGGCGTGCTCAGGTTGATCAAATCTTCGGGAGACATGGGCACAGGCGACCTCGGCGATCGCTTTCCGGCCCGCGGCGTATAGCCTCGGGATGCGCCGCGACCACGCTCGGCTGACTGCTCGCGCGAACCGGCCTTGTCCCTGGTCCTGCTCGAGTCCCTCGCCCGTCCGCGGCTGGTGGCCCTCTTGCCAGTCGTATCCATGCTGAGGTAGTCATCAAGAGTCTTGCCCGGGTGACCATAACCGCGGGCCCGCTGGCTCTTGGCAGCAACGCTCGATGTAGCAGACGTAACAGAGCTAGCCACAGATCCCGGACCCCGGCGTCTCGTCGGCCAGTGGAACCGAGTCGACGAGCTTACCGACTGCTCGGGAGAAGTGACGTCGCTCTGGTTCGTCTCTGTGGGCTGGAGATGCAGGTCAATGCCCTCGGGGATGCGGTTCCGCGGGCCATTCCGGCTGGTGCGTCCGCTCTCCATCAGCATCGCCATCGATGCCGGAGAAGGCGATGGCGGTGGCGGCTCCTTCTTTCCGCGCATCATCATGGGGCTTGCGGTTGCAGCCCTGCCAATAAGGGCTGCCTGTTGGGCGTTGCTCTCTTCGGCCGATGCCTTCCTGGCGTGCCTGCGCGCTCGGTCCTCCATCTGTTTCTTCTCGGCCGTAGTGATGTCTGGGGTCGGCTGGCGTTTTCCAGGGGCCTCTCCAATCGATGGCAGACGGTGGCGGCCGAAGCCTTGGGTCGGGCGCGCGGAGCTTGGGGTGTTGAAGGCACTCCGCTGGGACGGCCGCAGGATTGCTGTCATGGGGTCGTAGCCTCCGGGGGAGATGGCAGACTCGGCAATGGGGGTGACACCCGCAGCGATCGGGGTCTGGCCGTCATCTCCGGCGAAATACTTGTTCTTGCCGCCAGAGTCGCCAAAAGTCGTGATGAGCTTCAGGGCAGATGCCTTTGCGATGCTACGTTGAGGTCCTCGGTTGATGCCGGGCGGCGACAGCGGAGGGCTGAGGAGCTCGGGGATAGGCCCATTGATGTTGTTCAGGCTGCCAAATGTGAGCTGTGCGGCGGATGGCGATGTCCATGGCTCTGTAGACTCTTTACCGATACAGGCGAGACTGAGAAGGGGGGAAGCACGTGTTAGTTTTGGACGAAAAACCATGACAGAGCGGAGCTGGACTCACCATCGGATAGCGAGCTGTTGCTGCCCGTGCTGGACAGCCCAGTCTCCCCACTTCTTGAGGATCTGCGCCTGGCGCTCCCAGACCGAGGGGAAGAAGAGACAGGCCAGGAGAAGGGCCTCCATGAAGCGCTTGTGCGACACGTAGATCTCGATGGCGTCGTTCTGGTCGCCCATACCAATCATAATGGTGGCGGCCGCGTGCACATCACCGCTCTCGAGCAGGCGCTGCACGTAGGCGCGGCCGAGCTTGTGCTGCGAGGCCTGGCCGCCGATACCGCTGAGTGCGAGCAGCATCCAGTCTGATGACGTCATATTGGCCGACGAGGTCGCGATGATGTCGGGCTTGATGTCGCCCAGCCACTTGGAGAGCAGGATCCGGTTCGCCGAGCCGTTGTGGTGGCGGCTCACCTCATCCCGGATCAGCTCCTTGACGTCCCCGTTCCATCCAAAGACAGTGTTCAGCATCTGCCGGCGGAGATCATCGTTGGTCAACCTTGAAGTATCCGCCATGGCCGGCATCTTGTAAGGGATGTCGCTCAGCCGGCTACGCGTAAACTTGAACAGGTCTTCCACCCTCGAATCATCCGGGCTCCGAGGCACTTCGTTGCGCAGGCGCGAGGGCCGGTGGCGATTCCGCCCACCGCTGCTCGATTCCGCCATCGAGACGGAGCTCAGGCTTCCTGTGACCGAGTAAGCATCTTTACCAGGCGGGGGCGGGGGCGCGACAGCCGAGGACCGCATTGAGGATCCTGCTGAGATGTATGTATTCTCGGTCAGGGCACGGGACTGGATAGAGCCCTGGTACTGGCCAGGGGTGCGCGAGCTCGTGGTCGAAACGTCGGAGACGCCGCTCCGGCTCGACTGAGAGCTCGGCGGGCGGAATTGGGGGTTGGGGTGCTGCTGCTGCTGCTGCTGATGTTGATGCTGCCGCAGCAGCTGCGGACTGTTTTTTGACTGGATCATGCGCGCCAGGGGGGACAGGCGGTCCTCCTCGCTCTCAGAGGCGGTTGTCTCAATGGTAATCGAAATCTCCGATTCAGACGCGCTGGCTGCCGCAGCCTTCTCTTGGTCCTCAATCGAAACAGGGGGCGACGGCGGTAAAAGGTTTGCCGGGTGCTGGACATTGGCAACCATCATGGCCGGGGCATTGAGGTCAAACTGTTGGACCGTGTTGTTCGCGCCCAGAGTAAAGAGGCTTGCGCCAGGCCCGTAGACGGCCAGTCCGCGGACGTGTTCCAGCGATGGAATAGCATCGTATGTAACATGCTTTGTCCGGACATCCCACGACAATGTCGCGCTGTTGTTGGTTGGGGTTCTCGTCAGTCACCAGATCGAGGGTTTGTTTCTCTTTTTCTTTTATCGCGTCATAAAAATATTGGGTTGGCCCAACTTACTTCTCGGAAAACTGGACAATGCGGCCGTTCTTGGACCAGGCCATCCAGTTTGGCCCAGTGAGGTAGTTCTCCGACTTTTTCAGAATCCTGACCACCTTTGCTGGGTCCGCGTTGTTGTACGACTTTGCCACGCTCCAAATGCGCAGGTCGCCGTCATTCGTCTGCACCGCCAGCATGTCAGACTTTTGGCGCGAGGACGAAGCGTGCCATGCCAGGCTGACTATGGGCGAGGGTCCCCTGGATGTCGTGAGGTTGTGCAGGATGGTAAACCTCGGCTGCAGATTCGCGATAAGAAGCGAGCCGTTCTGGTATCTAATATGGGAGGGAAGCAAACATCTCTGTCAGTCTCGCACCCGTCATGCTTTGGCAAGCATCCGCTGCCGCCCACATCGCGAGCTTACCCGATTGCAAATGTCCGGCAGTCGGCCGCTGGCGCGAGCGCTGTCACTGCTATTTGATCCAATGTCCTTGAGGAAATGTGCTCCGAGGTCTGGGGCTCAAACAGTATTATGTTTCCTTGCGTGTTGCCTAGAGTAGCACCACCTGTGGTCAGTAAAACGCCTCGCTCGGCTACAGAAGTGTCCATGAAATACAGACAGGCCTGGATGACTTACCAAACGCGACGTTTCCATTGCGCATCCATGCCGCGGTAGTGAGATGCTCATACGAGGCGAAACGAGCAACCTCTTCGCCGGACATGAGATCCCACACAATTGCCGTCTGGCCGGCGTCGTAGCTGACCACGAGTCTGCCTGCACCCGTTTCGCTCTGGACGTCGACAGCCAGCAGCTGAATCTCCTCCGAGTGGCTTGAGAACCTGCGCTCGATCGTGAGGGTGTCGTGGTGGCAGCAGACAACGGAGCTGCCCTGCGCATACAGGAACATGGAAGCTGTCGCGGCGCTTGGCTCAAAGTACCGCATCACGGTCGAGCTGTGCGCTGGCCTGGGCGGCATCGCGTAATCCGTCGGCGGCTGGTTCACTCTGCCCCTAGACCTGGTTGCGCTCGAACCCGAGTGGCTCAGGCCGAGCTGCCCCGGTGCGGACATCTCGAGCGGATGATATGCCTTTTCTTTCCTTCTCCTCCCTTTCTTTTCAGTCGGATCGGTCCCCCTCTGCGCTTTGGCCGCGGGGGGCGCTTTCGGCGGTCAGGAATCTTGAGAGAGGGCAAAGCCAGGACGCAGAGGCGCCGTTAGCGGGAAGCTGTAGATCACCAAGACACGCACGCACATTCTCCCCCGCCTCGTACTCTCCCGAAGGCTTTTCGAGACACACAGTTATATGTAGGCGGCGGTTGCACATCGGAGCAGAGGAAGAGGTTTCACATACCAAGCGCAAGGAAATGCAAGGATCGGCTGAACTTCCAGAGCACGATGATTCGCAGCTTTTCCAAGACAAACGGCGGGAGGCTACACGGCTCTTCTCCCAACCATCACAAGAGGAGGATACCCGCGCTGCGTTGGGGGGTTCCTTGGCGGTCCTATTCCCTTCTCTGTCGAGTATCCCTGTTCCAAATCGAATGGCGTCCCTTGGTGTTCCAGGAGGGTGGGCGGAACTCGAATTTGCCCCGGAGGGTACGCGGATGCTGTGTCTCGTAGCTCTGGATACAACGCAGAAACAGGGTGTTGACGGTTCTCGCGCAAGCGTTCCTCAAATTCCCTTTGGTTCTCTTTTAGTTCGCCTTCCTTCTCTTGATAAACGACGGACGGAGCGAAGAGAAGAGGGAGGGAAGGAGAAAACAGAAGAGGTAGAGCCAGGGTTGTGAGGGTTGTGATGGAGAAATAATGGCTGATGCTTCAAGGTCAGGAAGTAATCAAGGTAGGGTGGGATGGTAACGGTTGCACGGGTCTGTGAAAGATCGTGGAGGAGAAGAAAAAAAGGGGGGGAGGTGTACCAAGTACGCGCGCAGGTCTGGAAGAGTGACCACTACCACGCAACAGAAGCAATGCTGCAGCAGCAGGGGGTAGTGAGAGTGGGCTGGCTAGGTGTGGGAGCGGCAACCTCTTGTCGACGATAGGTTACCCACCTCATGGGCGGCAGTACTTCCAAGTACTAGGTACCCACCTTTGGAGATCCGTTATGCACTGCTGTCTTCAGAGGACAGGCAAATTTGGGGCACGACGAGAGGGAGGGTGTGCTCGGCGCTTGACATGCAGTAGTTTGTGCGAGAAGGAGACCGGCAAACAGGTGGACGCACGGCTTGCAGGAGGTGACGGGTAAAGGTGTCTACGACAGAGAGAGTATACAGATGTAGGAGGATGAGGTGAAAAAAAAAAATAAGAGAAAGAGGGAGAGAAAGAGGTGGGAGGTGTGGTAAGTAAGGGTAGGGTAGGGAGGGTAGCAAGTAGGTCAGTGGGAGGTACATGGGGGGGAAAAATGGGCATCATCGACCAGGAGGGGTGTGATAGCAAATAATTCGCAGGCGTGAAGCGCCTGGGTCCTTGGGCCCAGCCCTGTCAGTGGTTGATACCAAGATGGCATATAAAATTAGAGCTTCGCATCGATGGACCGACCGTGTCCTCCTGCTTCACTACTAGACGCCAGGCGGGGCTAGCGCAAATCCCGCCATTGAATGGATGCAAGCAAGCAAGCCTATCCGGCGAGGGGAACGCAACGGAAAGGGCTGTCGCTGGGGCGAGTGAGCCTTGGGCAGCGGGGACGGACCGGCTCATCTGCCCCCAAGCCAAGGAAGTGCCCTGTACCCAGCACCAGGGCATTGATGGGGCGCGAAGGAGACGATGAGCGCTTCATTGGGCCGCGGGGGAATGTTAAAAGAGGGCATCAGCCATGAAGAGAAGGTACATGCTGCGCGTGCCCGCAAAGACGAGATAGAAAAGAAATAATGATAATAATAAAAAAAGAAAATAAAAAAGAAGGGGCCAGGGTGCCGGCTAGCGGGAAAAGCGGAGGGGGGTTGACGGGTTCTGCGATAGGACGGCTTGTATGCTTGAGAGGGCTTGGGTAGCCCCAGTGGCTCAACAGACGAGGAAAGGACCCTTGTCTGGGCAGGCATGGTGGATACATGGTACAATCAAGAGCTTTCCTGAGATAGCCCCTGGCCATCCATCTGTTCTGCGTCACCCGTTTGTTTCCCTCTCGCTTCCCGGGGTGGAGGGGTTTTTTTTCTTTTGCCAGGCAGTCCTGGGCGTCAGTGTTGGCGTCTTTTGTGGGAATGTATATGCGATGCGAAGAACGGCGCGGGCGCAGGGCCGGCCGTCTCCAGAAGGCGGGCTAAGGCGCCCCAGTCCGTGCCAGGAGCGTCACCCGTCAGGCGTCAGCCACGACCCAAGGGGGCCAGCTCACTGGAGGCTGTGGCCGCAAAGGATATCCATCAAGGGGCACGGAAGATGGCAAATGTCGCGCTTGAGTCACTTGATCCTCGCGTACTCGACGGCTCGGCCCTGTTGGCCGTCTTCAGTGGCTCTACGCAGGAAATGCCTTGCGGGGCCGTGGCATGACTGCATGTACCGGTGACCACGGCAGCGCCAGACCGCTGTTGAAGCGAGCGGTCGCCAAGTGGTCGCACGGCGTCGATGTACTGTACCTTACATCCCGGCAGCCACAGCGTACGGTACGGTAAGCTCGCTCCAGACTGGACGACGGGGGTTCCATGATCGTCGACAGGCCGTCCCGCCTCCTCCGCTCAGCTCCACTGCCTGGGCCTTGTGCCCTTGCGCCCACCGTTCCCCGCCCGGGCGGGCGAAAAGAAAAGGCGCGATCGCAGTTGCTTGCCTGCNGCGGGCGGCGGGCGGCTGCGGGGGCGAAAATTGGGGGGGCCGGAGCACCGAGAGTCGCCATCAGACATCAGACGCGGCCTCGAGGGCAGTCCACGAGATCGCGCGCGGGTATTCTTTTGCCTCTGTGGCGGCGCACTGCCGCCCTGGCTCAGGCTATTTGCCTGCCTTGTGCTGCCGCGCTTCCCCCCTGGGCGTCGGTTGGAGCTAGAGGGTTTGCACAAAAAAAAAAAAAAGAAGGAAAAAAAACGAGGCAGGCGGCCGGGTTCGGGGTGGTGCGTTGTTCTTCCTGGATTGTGTGCGTGCGTGCGTCGTGTGCGAACTGCGACGGGCTGCGACAGCCCTCCTCGACGACGTGGTTGGACAGAGCTTGGGGAGGGGCGGGGTCAGGGTGCAGGGGTGTCGAGGCCACTGAAGTCGCCGTTTTACGCGCCCGGCTGGCAAGCTAGAGAGGTCCGGCCCGCCAATTGGCTGTTGCCCTCGAGCGTCCTCTCCCTTTCCGGCATGGCAGGACATGGGTGCATCCCTGCCCGGCGCTAAGATTTCCGCGCCTTCCAATCCTGCCTGGCACACTCCCCCACTCTGCATTGTGTGTTTCCCGGGCCCACCACCTCCCCCCCCTCTTCGAGCGAGGACTCGGGCGCGCGCTCAATAATCCGACAGGGCGACATGGGCCTTTATTTTCCGTCGACAATGCGCTGGCTGCGCGCTGTTATCAGTGTCACTATGGCCGAGGCACACGGCTCGCTTCCCCTCATCAGCACAAACTTCAAGATGGAACCGGCGCCCATCAGGCCGGCGGGCTATCTGCAATAGCATGGCCTGTTAATGCGGGACTTGTCGCATCACTCAATCTTGACGTCCTCGGATCCGCGTCCCGCCCGTGTGCTGCCCGAATATCGGTTTGCGCAAAGCTGTCAGACTGCCCCTCTTGTCCCGGGCAGGCATCCAGCACGCAGGCACTTGCGTGCGTGCCGCCGATCAAGCCAAGGTCCTGTTCCTTGCGTGATGGGGCATGGGGGGCGCCTCGACGTCGTCAACGCGCCAGAGTGTGATCTCATTTCCGCCGGGGCGGAAGGGAAAGGTGGGCTTATTGATACGTGCAGCAGCAAGCGGCGGCCCATCGAGCAACCGCCTCGTTGCCGGCATGGGCGAACCGACGGCTGGAGGGAGCCGGGGGTGGAAAGGGGGGCTGCTGCCATCTGCAGCTTCTTGCTTCCCCAGCCTCCTCCTCACTACCTCTCTAGGCAGGTCAGGTCGGTAGGGGTACATGTCGAATGGATGTGTGCTGCGCCGGCACCCTGGGGGCCACCGCCAGCTCGAATCACCACCACCCACCACCCTCCCACACCCCATGCTCGGCCAGAATGCAGCATGGAGTGACCCGCAGCAGCGTTCCCCCTAATACAGCCTACATGCTTGCGCAGACGAATGAACGGGGCCCTGGGCTGGGGCCAGAGGAGGGTCCTCCGCCCGCCAGCCGCCAACTTGCAACCAACCGCCGCCGCCGCTGCCTTGCTTCTACCCACATCAGCAGATATGCAACGCATCTAAGGTGCTGACACAAATATGTCTCGATGCCCACCTGCCTCCACCGGGATATGCGGTCTGGGAGGTTCCTAGTAGGTCATGTGTACGTTGTGCGTGGTGAAGCGCCTCAATATCAAATTCATGCTCCGTCAACCGCCCTCGACGTCATCGGTATCGCATCGCACCTACCGGTGTGCCGGGGTCTGGCCCGAGGCTCGAGGGGCCCCTCTCGACTTCAAATTTCCTAGCACTGGGCGTGATTGCATCCCTCGTCTTGGACCTGCACGCCGTTGGGCGTCCAGAACCGTTGGTGTCCCCGTCAAAAGTCGCCGCTGGTGGACGATTGGAGGACAGTGATGCAGGATCGAGCAGGACTGCAGGAAAGCTTAGCTTGTGGCATCAACGACCCGTATCCCCGAGCTCTGCCATCCACAGCTCAGCTGTCTTGAGCGAGATGGTGTCCAGAACGGTGGTCGACTGCGACCTTGACCCCTGGTTTCGCCACACCGATATACACATCATCCGAACATGGAGCCACCCGGTTGTGCGCGTGGCTGGCAGCCGGAGGGGGTTGAGAGCGATGCAACAGAAAACACAAATTGACGGGACAAGCAGGCCATCTGGCCATGGACCCCAGGCCTCGACATGGCGCATTGTCAAATCTCGAGGTCTCGCTGCACGGCCCCCAATTGATAGGGTTGTGAATGCACCGTCACCATGGCCCATGGCAGACATCAGGTTGTGCAGCATCCGCAGGTGACTCGGGGCTCACTTGCTTTGCTGCATGCCGTTGAGGTTGCTCTGCTTGCTATGCATTTTTCGTGGGCTCGGATAGCGGCTTGCTATAGAATGAGTGCAATGAGGCACACGCATGAACCGACAAAAAAAGAAAAGGAAAGAAGAGAGAGAGAGAAGAAAAGAAAAAACCACCCATCAATGTAACCTTCCCCACCCCATCTGTCAGAACAATTGGGCTTTTGCAGCTCTAGTTCCTGTGGCTGCGTGGAGATGGATGGCATGGGAGGGGGCCGTGACAAGCAAAGAAGGCCAAAGGAGTGGCAGCATTAGGTTGGCGTCCCTTGCAGCCACTTGCCACCTCCAGCCAGCCAGCGGACTTGTCTCCAGGAACCACAGAACAGGGCCCCTACATTGCAAGTGCCCGCCTGCACGCAGAAAATGGTGCAAGCAAGTGCATAGTCACGCACACACGACGCTCCTTGGGCGGTCCCACGGTGACGAGAGGGGCCGGGGGCAGCCAGTCGGGAAGCAGGATGGGCGGCTGCTGATATTACTTAGCTGGCGGCGCGGCGGCGAGGGCGCTGCAAAAGCACACGGCATCAACTCCACAACCCGCCCGCGGTCGCGAGCCGAGTGGGCTGGCATTCCGTCTGGTCGAGATGCCGCCATGCAAACATGGATGAACGGGATCATGGATGCGAGCACTCAAGGGTAGGTAGGGTAGCAGGTAGCAGGTAGCAGGTAGCAGGTAGCCCAGCCCAGTCCAGCCCGAGTCAAGAAAGCCGGGAAAGCTCGGACCCCTTTGCGACCCCAACGGTCGTTTGCCGCGCCCGGCCCAGGCTTCCCCTCCCCTTAGCTCCATCCAGCCCAGCCTAAACCAATAGACGCAGGGGAGGGACGATTAAAAAAAACGAGAAGAAGAAGAAAAAGCAAGAAAGATTCTTCGCCTGCATTGTCTGTTCTTCGTAGAAACCCTGGAATCACAAGCCATCACATCAATGCCTCTCCTCCACGGCTGGCTTCTTCGGGGACGTGAGATCAGATACCACAGTTGATTTGGATATGCGGCAGCCACCAGGGCTGGCGCCCTCTTTACTGTCCTGAGGCATAGTCTGTGCTGAAGACACACACGCACGCTCGCACGAAAACAGCCGCAACACATCAGACCCGTGGTCCGTCTCACGGCGGTCTGGCGCGGGAAGGATTGAGGAGCTCAACGCCAACAGCGTCGGCGGCAAGCAGGGGGAGCAGGGGGAGCAGGGGTTGCCCGCCCCGGTCGGCCAGCAAAAGCTGACGGCGACGGCAACCTCACCGGGCTGACCCCCTGTCATGTTATCTGATCTGGCCAAAATTTCCCCATTCCCAGGAGAGATCATCAGCCCGGGACCGAGCTGAAGACCACAACGGCGCTGCGGGGAGGGCAAAAGGGCCGGACGGCCACCACCCTGGCCTGGGCTGGGTCCGATCATCGCAGGTCGCTGCAACAGCGCCGCCACGGCCTCGTCTCCTGTGGTCACACACAGCACATGTCGAGGGCAGACTCGCGCGCCGTGCTTTCTCGCTCTGCGTGTGTCTGGCGACTTTATGCCGCTGTCACACCGACTGCCGAATATCGACCTGGACACGTCTCATCCATCCATAGCAAACTCCCACCAACTCGTGACCTGGCACATCGAATCGGGACTAGCTATGTAGGTGCCCACACCAGGCTATGTTATGCTTTTATTTTTTTAATATTTTTTTTTCCTCTTTCGGCTCTTTCTTCTTTGTCTGCTCCTCTCACCCTTGGTTCTCATTTGTTCTTTTCGTGTTCTGCAGACGCGAACCACAAAAGTATCCAATCCCGACACTAGAGGATCTCCGGCATCGCATAAATCTGACTGTCCCGAAACGGTAACCCGCTCTATCTCTATAATCATCACATCGAATTTATGGGTTCTGCTTCCCCCCCGCCGCCCTCGTCACACTATCACGGCGCCCTGCAGACCCTAGCTCGGACGCTTTCCCCACGCTCCAAGGGCAAATCACCACGGCGGCTTACGAGGAAAGGCGGGAGGGAGAAAAGAGATACCAAGCAACTCTAGCGACTACGGGCTCGAGGCTGGTGTGGTGACTGGCAAATTTATTGGCGAAAGCCCGTCGATATTTGATGCGCCACTTAAACGGCTATCGAGGTAGCTGTACTTATCCACCAACCAATGCCGCCCCCATGTATCGAACAGTATGCACTGCATACCGTTGATTTGCTCATGTTGCCTGCCCCTTGGCCGATGCCTGCCACATGCCAGCCGACACACCTCCCCGAGACCCCCGACCCCCAATACATTCGCGGCCCTCACGTCTGCTCCCCGGCACTTTTTCAGGGTGTAACACCGGCACTATCGCCTCCTGTGTTCCACGCGCGGTTGGGGGCGCACCCATCCATACATGTGCTCCTGTGTATCCCGCAAACGAGGCCCACGCCTTGGTGACAGTCACGGGATATGCACGCATGGCACACATGGCACATGTGGAACAATGGAGAATGGCGTTTTGCGCCAACCAACAAAGCCACCAACGTACCGGGGGGGCCGGCACGCAGCCACAAATCACCACGCTACCGCCCCCGCAGGCCTGGTGCCTCGGCGCCTCCGTTGCGGGACCGACACTCCCCGAGGCCATGCCCGGTCTCCGTGAGCCCAGCCCAGCTCAATGGTGGCCTCGAGACTCTACGTAGGGGCTGTTCCCGGCTCCATTGGCTTATTGGAAAGTGGAAAGATGAGCAGTCACTTTCCTCACCGATGGTTTGGGCGCCCAGCTTTCCGGTCTGGGAGGGATAAGGGAGAAGGGGGTGTGTGTGTGTGTGTGTGTGTGTGTGTGTGTGTGTGTGTGTGTGTGTGTGTAATGCTCGTTTGTGCGACTGTGACGGCTTCCATGACCAGCCTGCCATTTGGAGGACGGGGACCGGATGTGGCTCGTCGTCGGTCCGAAGCCCACGGCCAGATTGGAGCATTCCTCTCGGCTGGGTCGCATGCGAACAGATGCCATGGCCACATCTCAATCAACAAAAAAAAAACATCCCCCGCACGGCCACACACGGTCCCGTATCCGATGGCTCTTGCTCGTAATCGGGTGCATTAGAAAAAAGCCGTATGTACGAGATTGATGTTCTGCACAACCCGGGATCCAATCGAACATGCTTCCTCACTACATCTCCAAGTCTGCGAGGATGAGGGGGTTGCAGCGGACTGTTTCGCTTCACAGGCGAGGACAAATCATTGACTGCAGCCGGCCGGTGCCCGCGTCCATTGGCCCGCCCATATATAGATCCCGCAACAGTGCCCATCCAACCCCCATCCATGCAGTCGAAACCGGTGAATTTTCTTTTTAAAAAAAAATTGGCGGTGCAGCAGCCTGCACGCCCAGCACACCGAATGAAGTGACTCGTCATTCCGACTGGCTCCAGGAGAGGGGAACGGCGGAACGAGACAAGAGTATAACTGGACCGGTAGTGATGTGCTGCAACGCGATGGGGCGGGGAGAAGAACAAAGAGGAAGGGGAAGAAGAGGATGGGTGGAACGGTGGGAGGAAGGCTTGTTTCCAGCCCGGAACAGGGAAAACAAAAACACGACAAAAAGGCAGAACGACAGTGCCAAAAAGGCAGCCCGCGAGGACAGGCAAGCGGAACGGAAAAGGGGGTAGGGGGCTACCCTGATTACATTAGCACACCCACTCAGTCCCGCGCGCGCGCCCCTCGAGATTCGCAAATGTTGCTTGTGAGAGGCGCGCAAGCGCGGGCCGGGCTGTCGTCGATATCACCCACCCTCCAAGAACGCTTCCCTCCCAGCCCCAAAGGCATGGGGCCCAGAAGCGCAAATGGAACTCCAGGGCAAGACCACCGGCGCACGGCGTGCGTGCCTGCACCGGTTCTGGGCATGTCTTTCGATGGCGGGGCTTTATACATCCGCGATACGCCGGAACCCTTCCTTCTTGATCCGCCCTTCTTTTTTTTCCTCTTTGCCAGATGGCCACGCTTGATGCCCGCAAGAGGAGGGCCCTCTGTTGGGTCTCTGATGGATTGGAGCCGCAGGCGGCGAACGGGGGTACCGACCATCACGACGCGGTTGCCTCTTTCGGCCGGCACCCCATGCACAGATGCCGGTGCCGTGGTGCCGATGATCGACGTATCGACGGATGTGAGAGCGAACAGGAAAGGCCCAGGCAGGATACCCGTGCGTTCTGTTCTGCGCTGCTTGCCTCTGCCCCAAGCAGCATCCCATCCCTTGCACCGCCTAGCGCTTCTCTATCCCTCTTCCGCCGACGGACGCGATCCAACTCCCGTGCATGCCCAAAAGAAAAACACGCACCCATGTCATCCAACCTCTTTCCGCCCCTCCGCTCCCTCTTGATCAGAATCCTTCAGCCCCCCACTACACCCCCCGGGCTACCGGCTTGCTCTCCCCGCGATGTCTAATGCAAGGGATGCCTCGATGGACGAAGGCTAAAAGGGCGCGGAAGGTGTGATGAAGGACCCGGCGTCCTGGCCAGTAAAGAGATGTGGGCAGCCATCACGATGCGCGCTGGCTTAGATCATGGTGTCTGTCTATGCGGGATGAAAGTGTGATGATGACGGGTGATGGTCGTGGTGGTGGTGGCAGTGTCCGCGGCCATACCACGGGCACTTTTCGCCTTGCCAACCCGGACGGGGTGGTCTAGACAGTTCTCCGTGCCGGGTTTATGTGATCGCGGAACGCACACTCATGGCCCCCGGGCGAATCGCACGTCGTCCCTTGTGCTCCTCGGGTGTGCGCCGCTGAGGAAGACGGGACGCAATCCGAGATAATGTGATCCGAGAGACGGGGAGTGGTGATGGTGCACAGAACATTCCCCCATTCCGTCCCATGAGTCTGCTTCGTGGAGATATCTCGAGTGCTCCCGAAATATTCGAGGTCTTGAGCAATGGAGGTGTGTAGGATCATGGAGATAAGATGGGTGATTGATGCTGCGGAGGGGATGCTTCGTTCGGTACTTGCAATCTCATGTGTAGAGAGTGTTCGTGAAGGGCAATCGAGAACAGAGAGCATATGATTTATGACGCTTAGAACACGCATCTCCTCAGAACACCTGTCTGGCACATGGGATGCCCATGTCGATATGTTGATATCGCCGAGAAAGGCAGTCGCAGGCTCAGGATAGAGGGACCGCATGGTTGATGGCACGCAGACCATCCATCTGTCCGAAGCACCTACCTGGCACGTCGGATGCATAACCCGGTAAGTCGATGCCATCGAAAAAGGCGATCGGGGAAGGGGAGAGGGAAGGTGCGCATATGAGTTGTGGAACGGCAGCACATGTCTATGCCCGAAAGCACCTGTCCTGAATGTACGGTGCTTCCTCCAGCAAAGAG
Source organism: Nakataea oryzae (assembly GCA_003049435.1). Lineage (NCBI taxonomy): Eukaryota > Fungi > Ascomycota > Sordariomycetes > Magnaporthales > Magnaporthaceae > Nakataea > Nakataea oryzae. Next base: position 64,771 of record PYSQ01000089.1, on the reverse strand, counting down.
TAGGTACTCGCGCAGAGCAGGCTACTTGCTGCCCGAAGTTCCTGCCTGTCAAGCACGGCCGGTTCTCCTCACACAAGTTACTCGTGTCGTATCAGCGTAAAAACAGTGTAGGATGGCAGGTGAGGTGCCGAGGAGAAGAAGAGCAGGATAGGACGAGATTTGTCACGGAAACCATGCAAAACCCGGCCTCCCCGTGACGTCGGCACGATGCCACGGACCGCCACGGGCCTCAGTCACACTCGGGCTTCGGACGGACGGCGGGGAGAAGCACTCTACGGACGGCGTCCCTTACGGCCGAGTGGCGCCGCCCTTCCGAGAGGATCGGCGCAGCGGCCCGGAAGAGCAAGAGGCTGGGCGAGGATGCGAGGCCGGGTGGCGTTTTTGCGGACCGTGGATCGAAGCCACAGATAAACACTGTTAGTATTCTGTGCGTTGGGTTGTGCAATCTGTTGCAGCCCCAGCCGAAGTGCCCGCTCGTCGCCAGTCATGTCGTGTGGCATGGCCGTATGCAGTGCCAGCAACCACATCGTGACAGCAAGCGGTGTACTGTCGGGTCGGGCATTTGGGCAACTGTGCAGGATGCCGGGAAGCGAGGAGAGTCAAGGCAAAGGAATCGTGGTCACGTTTGAGCCCGAGGGCGGCAAGGCCAAGGTTTGGTAATTAGGTAATGATGTTGATGACGAAGTCAAGTGTGCGTGAACAGGCACGCTGCTATGCTAAAGCTAACTAAAAGGTGGGGGTATCATGCGCTTGCTAATGATGTTACTACTATGCGTCCGGGCTTGGGGGTTTCGCCTTGCCGAAGTGGAAAAAAACAATGCTGAGATGACACGCCCTGGTGAAGATCTCACGATCCAAAAATAAAATCAAAATGTGCGCCAGTGGACTCAACTCCACTCAGCCCTGAAACGGGTCTGATGCGGAGTGTCCTTCCCATATCTCAAATACAAAGGTGGTATATCAAAATAGAAGATGCTTTTATGTGCCTGCCCTGAACCCATAACCGAAAATGCCCAATGACCCCACAGGTGTAGAAATAGTGACAAGGAAATATGCGAGGATAGCAGTGACTCTCCAGTGAAGGAAGTTCCACCCGCAAGCGGGATTGTTGTGTGACGTGGCGTCGGTGATGTGGTGAGCAAGCCAAAGAGCCTAGAGCCAGGACAACGGTCTCACTCCCAAAACACAAGTGAAAGTAGGTGAAGCCCGATTAGATGGCCCACCGCGGGATTTATGTCTGCCGGGGCGTTTGCAGCCCAATGTTGTGTACTGCCGGGTCGAAGATGGCCACGGAGTTGATGCACATGTGTGTGCACTGCGGTGGGGTGCAGCAGTATGCGTGGTAGCGTGTCGTAGAAGCGCCGAGAGATTGTGCGGGGGGTGACTGTCGAATGTCACAGGCCTCACACGTGCCCGAGGTCGATGAGTCGAGCAAGAAACGGGATGTCTCGGGCGCCAAGCGTGGAGGAGCAGCCCGATAGCGACCGAGGCAAAACGCAGTCATGTGCGCCAGGCCCCCGGAACGCCCCGAATGCTGATGGGATGGAGTGAAGCGAGAGCCGGAAAACCGGAATGGAGAAAGGAAAAGACGGATGCTGGAAATAGGTGGATCCTGTCATCGCCGGGTGGCTTAGACGGATGTAAATGGGGTATCATAAAGAGGATTAGGTATTATGAAGACTGGATTGGAGGAATAACGAGTTAGCAATGTTCGACGAGGCCGGTGAACGGGCAAAGGGGTTAGTCAGCTTACATGAAAGTGTGTGGTTTGGTTGCTCCACAGCGCGAGGCGCGGAGGCAGCGAGTGGCAGATGCATTTTGCCACAGCCAATCCGGCGCGGCGGGGGCGGCCCGAGGGCGGTTTGCGTTGGTGGCTTGCCGGCCTGCAACGTTGCCGCTGCAGGCTGTTGCGGCATGTTTACTCGGCGATAGGGGCCATGGCTGCGCCAGTCTTGGTCTTGGGGCTGCTCTTCTTGGAGCCGCCCGAGCCGCGCCGCTGGCGCTGCTTCATGGCAGCCCGGCGCCTGTCCCTCTCCTCGACAGCCTGGCGCATGGCCTCGAGCTGGTAGGCGCGCATCTGCTGCCTGCGGGCCTCGAGGCGCGCCTCCTCAGCCTCGGCCGCGGCGTTGGCGTCGAAGTAGTCGAGGCGCTGCTGCTGCTGGGGGAAGCGGCCAGGGATCGGGGAGCCGGCCGAGGACGAGCCGCTGCTGGAGACGCTGCGGGCGTCGTCGTCGAACACGTCAGGGGTGGACGGGAAGAGGTCCTCGTCAGAAAGGTACGACGTCGCGCGCTCCTCGCCCCTCTCGGACTCGGAGAGCGAAGCCCTGCGAGGCCACGAGGGGAAGGCGCAGCTGGCGTCGGAGAAGCGGTGCTGGGGCCTCGAGAGGTAGCTGCCGGCACCGATCTCCATGGGCGCCGAGGTCGACGAGTAAGAGCCGTACGGGGAGTACATGGCTGTTGTGGTTGGATGTGGGATGTGTGGTTGCGGTGGGGTGTGCTGCTGGAAGCAACAAGTGCTCTGGTTGGAAAACCTCTTGCGGACTGATGGTACGATCGTCAGGTCTTGGAGGTTGTGTGCACTGTAGGGAGACGGTTCCCTTTTATTCGGTTGCTGTTCTGGGGCGGAGCCTCGTGTGTGGACTCCAGGGCTGCACCTCAATGACGTGGCGCAGGCTGTTCGTGTTGTCGGCAGAAGGTGTGTGCAGGTCGGGCGCGGATGCGATGCGTGCACGGTGAATTTGCTACTATGGAGCTGCACTCGTCGATGCAGGTCGAGGCGGTCTGGAGAAGAAGGGAAGACCCAGGTGGTCTCAACTCGGCTGCGCGTGCTGGTGTGGGTGGGGAGCGTGCAAGCGCTGTCCGATAGGGAGTGGGCTTGTGATGGCAGAGATATGCGTCACCGGGGTGCAGACAGCAAAAACAGGGTTGTGGCTGTGGTCTGTGAAAGACGTTGTTGGGTTGGTGGCAGGCCGGTGGTGAGAGGCTTGATGTTATTACCAGCATTATGGAGAGGAGAGGGAGGGAAGGGAAGAGGCCCGGAAGGCAGACGAGGTGAGAGGCACGGGCAATATTATAATCGTGAGTCGACCATCGCCAGCGTGTGCGTGCACGGAGGCAGCAAGCAAGCGAAGGAGAAGCCCCAGAAGGGTGAGAGAAAAAAAGGAAATCACAATCCCTGTCTCGCCATCCCTTGTACTCAGTCAGGACGGAGTACACGGGTCGCCGGGCCCCCACGCGCCTCTGCCCCGGCGCAAGGGCATGTTGCAAGGGCCGAAAAGTGACAAAGTCTAATCACCGCTACTTTTTCCGTCCTCTGATTTCTCACCCACGTTTCTTTTGTTGGAAGCCTGGGCCCTGTCGGTCTGTTGCTTGTGCTGACCGCCTCTCCCTGTCGGTCCTTGTTGGTGCGGCACACCCGCTTGCCCATACCCACACGCCCCCCCCCCTCCCTCTCTTGCCCGTCAGGGGGGCGTAATCACCCGCACACACCCCTCGCCCTGGCCCTCGGCCCCGTTTGTCCATTTTCGCGCCGGGTGCTTGGGGAGTGAGGCAGGGCCGGTAGCTGCTTTGGCTGGGGTTGGGGAAGCAAGCAGCCCTCTTCCGGACTCCCTTCCCTTCGCTTCCTACGAGACCCGCCAAGCAGGGCCCGCCGGGCAGAAAGCCGCCAGGACGCCCTTCGTCGACGCCCTTGGTTAACGCTAGGGAGTCGACTGGCAGGGAGACGCCTGGAATGGCCTGGTCGACAGCCCCGAAAGCGCCCAGCGGTCACCCCCAAGCGCTCCCAACGCCCTTCCCGCAAACGGGACCCAGCGCACAGCGCACCCGGCAACAGCACCACACCGCAGCAGCAGCAGCAGCAGCAACCGTCCGATTCACCAACCAACCAACCAACCAACCCGCAACTGGAGGGAGGGGTGGGGGAGGCGCTGCACCGTCTTCACCGCTGGCGGAAAATGGCTCGTCTGAACTTGGTTTGTGCCCGTGGCGCCCTACGGGGAGAGTGGGAGCGGGCATGGAGTGTGTGATGGGATCAAGGAGAGGGCGGGACACTGGCGACGCCCACGCTACACGCAGCGCGACCCGCGCGCGGACAAAAAGCTACGGGTTTTTGAACAACCGCCGCCGCCCGCCCGCCCCCTTTTTGTTTTTTTTTCTGCTTGCAAGCGACCGAACCACGACGCCGCCACCCGTTGCTACGATGGGATAGGTGCGGCCGCTATGTGATATCGGCTTTCCGAGGTGCGACACAGCACCCAACGGGAGGCAGGGAAATGATGAAATTGAGTGTGTGCGTTCCAGAGGGTGGCAGGCGAGAGTCAATCAGAGTCGTGACTCGCAACCATCGGCCGTGGTTGGAGGGCAAGCTGGCCGCGAAACCGAATAATGCGCCTAGGCAGCCCGGCCACCACCAGCACACAAAACAAAACAAAAAAAAGGAACCCCACTAATCGGCGCGAAGCCCGAAGGACGCAATCAACAGCGCCAGCAATACGCTGATTCATGGTGATCCATGGCGGTGCCGCGTACAAGCACACCGACCAGAAGCTACGGATAGCGGGGTTTTCCCGTGTGCGACGGCGACTCGCGAGATTTGTCCGAGGCCAAAAGCTACCGACTCGCAAAATGTGCAAGTCGCAATTTTAAGCCAGCACACAAAGCATGCGCAGCTGCAATCGCCCATCGCCACCGCCACGCCAAACAATTGGAAATCTTGCATCGCAAGTCTTGGGGGCAAAAGCAAGTCGGCGTCGGCGAATTGTCCTAGACGCCTTTAACCAGCTGGGGTCTGCTTGACTGCTTGCTTGACCGACATACCATGACAAACATCAGCCATCCCTGTCTGGCGGGAAAAGGCAACTGGAACGGGCAAAATTCGAGGAACAGGCGTCGCGGGCGTGTTTCTCATCCCATTGGCGTTTCCTAGGGGCTCCGTGCATCCGATCGATACGGTGCGCGTTCGTCGCAGGGGGGGCAATGGGTGAGTCAGACTGGGGAAGCACAGGGCAAGGCGGCTGTACCCATCATTCCATCATCCTCCATCCATCCAAATAGCCACGCCGCCCGCCCTATGGTCTGGGGAACGGGGTACCCCGATGACAGGCATGGAGAAGGGGGAGGGCGAACGCGACACAAGAACGAGGGCGCACGTCGCTCGCGTAAGCTGATGGTGACTACAAGCGGCGCGAGAATGCAAATAGCGAAGCGACACGCTGCCCAGCAGCGGGTACCTAACAATGATGGCCAGTGGCCGGCCACCTTGGGTGCCTCCGTTGGCGGCGCCGCTGTCTATACAGCGTGCGTCAGTTACCCGACCACGTCACCTTAGGTACCTGTCCGCCCTACATACGCACGCCGGACGCAGCAGCCACGAAAAAAATATGGCCAGCCAGTCAGTAGGCGGCCATTATCTGTTTTCATCCGTCCGCCCAAACCTTCCGAAACGGGAAGGGGTCGTGGTTGTATTTTTAGGGCAGCCGGCGCAACGAAACCTTGGAGACAACAATTATATCATCAGTATTGCTCTGTCGGGTTCTTCCCATTAACGCGCATCTCTGGAACCGCGTCGGGGCGCAACATTAGACGGCCACGCGGAGAACCTGGATCAGACTCCGAAAATAATCCTCACACAAAAAAGGCGGGTGTACCCCTTGGCCAGCTACGTCGACAAGGGCGTGGACCAAAGAGTCGTCGACGTCGTCTCGACTCCTAAACTTCAGGCGGGCTGCCAGGCGGGGTTGCAATGCAAAGAGCAGGTAACCTAGGACAACACGACAGCTCATGCGAAAGCAAACACGCAGCTTCGCCGATTTCGGCGCGGCCTCGGTTCCGAACCTCGCTCTCTATCTTCGTTACATTCATCTCCCTCCTCTGAATCTTTCGTCCCGACGGGGGAATGGTCACTCGCGCGGGGTTTCTTTTCTTTCCGAATCCTGTTTGCCTCGTCAAAAACCTGCCAATATGCTTGCTTAATGCAGCACGGATTATTGCAGGGCGGGAGGGGAAAAAAAAAGAGAGCGAGAGAACCAACTAAAGGATAAAAAAATAAATAAATAAAAAAAAGGCGGTCGGGTCTCGCAGCCCCTCCTGGCGTGCTGCCGGCAGCCATTCCGGCGGGACGGAAAGATGGTTTACGATAACCTAGCCTGGCTTCTGCGCATGCGGCATATGCGCGCGACGCCTTGACCGCTTCGTCGCTCTCGCTTTTGCCGTTTTAGGCTTCTGCTAAGGATGCATGGGGGTGGGTCGCGATAACCGGGTAGATCCCACCATGCCCGCGGTGGCCAGAACACCCTCCACGTCGCCCGCCCACGCCGCCCACCGCCTGTCCGAGGCGAGGCTTATCATGCTTGGTCGCACACCGATGGGTTTTGAAGTTCTTGTGTCCTGCGCGCGCTCCACGGCCGGCAAGAGTGGGGCCTTGGTCGCCTCTCTCTCTCTCTCTCAAAAAAAAAAAAAAGAATGTTTCGTCTCCACGCGCTAACAATCTGCGACGACGGCGAGAGGGCTGTTTTGCGCGCGCTCTGCACTCGCAACCGCGCCCGCAGAACCAAACCACCTTTGTGTCGTGTCCTTGGTCCTACCCCGCCTGGGAGCAACGGCAACAGTTTGGTTGCAGTTGCACTAGTAACCAAGCAAACAGGAATGAATGCGTGCCGGTCGTGTCTCAGCCATGCAAAATAAGGAGTTTGAAACAGTTTGACTGCTTTTATTAACAGGAATGCACACCTAAGGAAACAGCAAAGGTTGCATTGCATCGCATTACATCCGTTGCAAACGAGGACAGTCCACAAAAGATAGAGGATTGGCAAGGAATGAAGAAAAAAAAAAGCACGGTGGTGTCTGATGCGGACGGCGCCATTCCCTGCCACGATCAAAACGCAAAGGAAAGAAAAGAAAAAACCAGAAGGAAAACCAGAAGCGCCCAAAGCGCACCGCCCGAATCCGGGGCGCCGTTGTTTGTGGCCTTTTGCACCTCTTTGGCTAGCCGGATTCCCCGCGCGCCGCTAACACCCAACAATAGCTCAGTGGCCTTCGACTAGAACACATCTCCACTCCCTTGCTGGTGTTGTCGGTCCTTGCGACGCTTGTTTGCATGTTTGTGATATTCAGACCCTCGTCTCCTCCCCTCCCTTGCCTCGCTTCTCCCTACCTCCCGTCGCCCTTCGACTGGCTCGCGCACAAAGGTGCACAGTCTTGACCCGGACGCCCGGTACTACCAAGCACAGCATCACGCACCTTCACTACCTCCCTCAGGCTTTCCCATACCTTGCTCTGTCTTTTTCCCCTCTGTTTTTATTATTATTATTGTTATTATTATCGTTGTCGGGGGACGCAGGCCGGCGGTGGGGGTGTAGTGGTGATTGGGCAGCAACCTATTGGAACCCACGAAATTTGACCGGGCTCCTGGCGAGAAGACAGCTAGCCTATCGGGGAGCGTTCCTCACCATCAGAGGACCCACCGCCCCAATGGGCACGGGCAGCGGTCTACCCCAGCCGCTTGGTTTGCTTTCTTCCACTCTGATTCTTCCTCCATCTATTATCTCGCTCTTGCTTTGCCTGGCTTTCTTCTTCGGCCTTTCTCGGCCCCCCCTGGCTGATCCCCATCCTCGTCGTATCTGGGCCCCAGCGGTCCGGGGCAACATGGGTCTGCCTTCCGTCCAAGCCCGACCAGCGCTATCTGGTGGGTAGTGGGATCGGTGGACCGGATCCGCGGTTCGGGCGCGCAAAACCTTGCTCGTGCTTCGGCGACCATTTTTGCGAAGCGAGGCAGAAAAGCAAACCCGCTTGGCTCACTCCAGTGTCATCGTCAATCCTCAGTTGTGACGGAATTTTGTGCATTGCCATGTGTGGGTTGTGGGTGGCGCTCGCAATGGCAAGTCCCCTTTCTCGAGTCGCACGCAAACGCTGCTCGATTCAAATGGCAATTTTCCTGCTACCCGAGACCTGCCCGGCCCGGGAGTGAGGCCTTCACGACCTAACCAGGAGCGGCCAGCGACACGTTGCCGGCCGGCCAGCCAGCCCTTTGACCACTCTTTCCATGCCTCGTGGGTGGCAGGAGCCCGAGTAATTTGGCAACCACGGGCTTTGAAGGGCGCGCCGATTCCCAACGGCCATCCTTGTTGGCGCCCGGATTCCCGCGCGCCCATTTTCGCGGGAGCGAGGCTATCGTGACTCGCCGGGCGGCGGGAAGCTCGGTGGCTACTCGCCTTGCCCCCCCCCCCGCCTCACAGTTTGCGCGTACCTAATCTTCTTGATTCAGGCACGCCCCGTCCATTTGTTCCAGAAGGTCACCGAAATTCCATGCCAACCATTTTCGTGGGGCTCGAGTCGGTCCAGCCCCCTGGCGAACACAGCGTTGCCGGGCCTAGATCCCCACCTAGTCTCCACGATCCCCACCCACCTCGGTCCTCCTTTTGGGCGAGCAGCAAGAAGAGGCACAGGGCTCGAGCTGTCAAAACGGCGATCAGTAACGCCGCCGGCTCCCAGGCTGGACCATAGACGCACGCCCCTCCCCCCTGTCTTCCGCCAATGAGTCTGGGTCTGTCCCGACTCGTGGGGGCTCCATGGGTTTTGATTCCAGCCTCGCGCTGGCCTCTTTTTGCCGTCAAGCCTCCCTCTGAGACCAAAAAGAAAGCCCTTGTGTTGGATCGGCGGATTTCCCGGTGCTCGTATGCACTCCACATCGCAGGGCGAGCGCTCATTTCCTCTGTCTCTTCCGTAGCCACTACCAAATCTCGCCCTCGCCAACACCAGGCCCATCTCCCTTCGGCCCATACTTGTTGTGCCCGTCCTTTTGGCTCAAACGTGTCGCAAAAACGCATTGCACGCTGATTGCTTCTGTTTTGATATGCGAGTGTTCTGTTTCTTTTTTGCCTCCCTCAATTTCCAGCCCCTTCTTTGCTTTTCAATCAGACGCCTCATTCCTCCCCCGCGTCCAAGATCACAGAGATATCATCAGCCTGCCTCCGTGCGCATCCACACGCCCACGCAAATGTGATCGCCAGGCGGCCAACCCACCTGATTGCAGCCATGAGCGCGAGCAGAAGCAATTGCCAGTGTTCCAGCTGGCTGACATGAAGGATCCGTGAGCGGCCCCTGGTCGCCTGGAGCCGTCCGTCGTCCCCCCTGGAAGTGGGGCCCAATCAACCGTGGGCGGGCCTGGGCGGCGGCTTTGACGGCTGTGAAATCCGGGCGGCCGCATCCGGTTGCCGGCCCCTGCCAGCGTCTCCATCTGCCAACTGGGTCTGGGAGGCAGACCCGGCACGCCCGGCTGGTAGCAAGGTCTGCTTGGGGCAAAGGCTGGTACTGGTCACGGCTGCTTGCCCCCCTTGGGACTGCTCTTCCTTGCACGGCTTGGCTTCCCAAATAGGCTCGTCTATCCCCCTGGGCCTGCAAACCCGAAAATCTGGGAGCTGGCACTGCATGGGGGCTCGTCCAGGCTCGCGGGACGGACTGCTCTTCCGGGGGGCCGGCCTTGTCACAAAGCAAGCCAGGAAGCGCTAGGGTTGTTGCTTTCCTCCCCAGGGCGCGGCAGTCACGCTTGCAGAATATCTCGGCGTGCGACACTGACGCAGCCGTCCCAGCCCCCCAGCCAAAGCAGCCTAGTATCTCTATCTGTCTAGCCTGAGCGGCCAGATTTCGACATTTTCATGTCATGACGTCAAGCAGTGTCAAGCAGTTCCGGTTCTCGAGTGGCCGGGCTGCCGCCGGATTATGCAGCGAGGCGATGCCTGCATGTTGTTGAGGCCGTCGCGAGGGCTGCCGTTTGTGTTTGCCCGTCACTTGTCGGCTGGGAATCCGGCTTTTTTTCGCGTTAGTCTAGACCCCTGCCTCAACGCGCAGCCACTACGCGAAGTGATAATATTGGGCTTGTGGCGTTGGCCAGTGTTGATCCTCCCAGTCGCTAGCGTTTGACGTCGAGTCCCGTTGTGATATTGTACATTCCTTCTCATCTCAGGTCCGTTCCCGTCTCCACGGCTATATGCCTACAACTCCTTTGCCTTGCGCCGTATCCTGCGCCATCCCTTATCGTAAGCAGGAGGCCGTCCGATGGCGGAGGGTAGGGGTTTCTCGTGTCACTGTCACTCTTCCTGAGATCCGATGCCAAGAGAGTGACGGGGTCTGTCCCGTCCTGTTGGAGCGTGGCCCCGTGCGGCCCCTGCTGCTGAAGAATTTTTTTTTTCTTCGTCAAAGGCCGGTCATCGCCGGATTCCTGAAACCGTCCTTCACTTTCGTGCAGTGGATCGCGACCCTCCTTGGGGTACTCTGCCGTGTTCCCCGACACCCCGTATTCTCCAGCGTCTCCATTGATTTCCCATCCTATGTGGCTCCAGACCGTCGGGTTCACCCTCCCCAGCCCCTAAGCCAGGCTGGAATCCCGGGTCGGGAGTGAAGTGCAAATCACAGCACGGACGCTGGCGATGCCCGACAATATTTTGACAATCTCTGCCCCTGCTGCGCCCCGTCTTCCATGGCCACCGATCGCCACGACGACCCGCTGTGCTTTTGGGTAAGGGAGCTGACTAGCACGGACGGCGCGGGAATCACCGTTCTTGCCTATGTGGGTAGTTTGAATCCCTCCACCGAGATGGAGATACTACTGTTTCGCGCGGTCACGTCTCAGTGCTTGGGCGAAGCTCGGGCAGTCCAGCCACCCTTCCTCTGTTGGCTGTTTCGTTTCGTTGATATGTGGCTTGATATTGAGAAAGACTTGCCGCGCTTATCAGATTGCCTATTTTTTTTCTTTCTCGTCGGGCACGTGTTGTATTCTGCCACCGGAAAACATCACATGCTTACCTAGGTAGTTGAGTCTATGTTGCAGCCAACCAACCGCCCGCTGGTCGTATGCTACTTTTTTTTTAATAATTTACTCAACTTGTTAGCTCTTTGGTGCTATCACGCGATATAGTTCTACCCGTACTCCATTCCTCACACCGATTCTTTGTGGGATTAGACTGCAAACACTTAAATTAGCAACACGTTTAAACTTGGCGTGGACGCGAAAACCAACCCAACGGCTGGTCCTGCAAGCGACACAGCCACTGGATAATGAGTGCTGCGTATGCTTGTGATCCTTTGCTAGCTGTAGAATCCCTGATGAATATAGATGATATCACGTTTTCTCCCAGCTTTCATCCGGGCATTTGCACACATGAAGCCACGGGCACGACGAAGACCTTGGCTTAAGCATGGATCGCTGCACATATAGCAGGGCCTTGAGGTTCTCAGTCAGAAACGCATCTATGTCGAATATTTTCCCTTCACCCGCTCATTACCTCTTTCTTTTCTGCGTCAGGGGACGTCGTCTCGTCATCCCTATACCAGGGTGACCCCATTCCCCGACCCCACGAAACCCTCACCAGATCATGTTGGCCGTGCCATTATTACTAATATTCATGACGCTGTAGCTCGGAATGTTGCCAAGGCCTATGAATTTTCGTGTTGCACGTCCACCATATACTTACGGAGGGTGATGGCTGATCTCGGACAGCCTTCTACCGGGACCAACGGTATGCGCTCTGGTTACTTATTGGCTCTTGCCTGTGAGGGAGGGCATCGCTGTTGCACCCCGACCAACATTGCCAGTTTAAGCGTGTGTTGGGAGACCCTCATACGTCTGTCTCAACGTCACCTCTGCTTTGTCATCTTGCCTGTACTAACGAGCACTGATAGTCCGCGTGTATATATAGGGCGCCTTCACGCTCTGGTTCTCCTGGCTTCCCCTTCTATAAACTTCACTCGTACTTTCACCGTCCGACTGTTAAATGCGAGCACCTGAAGATCTTCAACTACAATCGAAGCTTGCAGATATGCCTGCATTGCCAGAGAAGATTCCCAGCCAGGTCATTGTTTTTACCTATATTCTAGCTCATGGCTGTCGGGGCTGAGAGACACTATTGTTCTGCCCTCGCGATGCAGAGAGCATTGAAGCCGCCATGGGGCTTTATTTGATCTGCATACCGAGCGTGTGCACTCCAATATCTCAGATGACCCAATCTCCGAGACGGATTTTCAGATCAGATCTACGGGGCCTGACGTGAGAATCTCCTCTCGATGTCCTCAAGTTGTGCATGATTGTGGATCTGGCCGAGTCTCTATTATTTCTTGGTCGTCTGGATGGGCTCCAGGCTTCAAGGCTCACAACATCTTATGAAGCGAGGCTGCATACAAGAAAAAAAAAGGAGACCATGAGGTCGCAGCGACGAAGCCACCACACTTCAACAGCTTTTGTTTTTGTTTTGGAGATTGATAACCCTGCAGACCATGCACGGTTCTTGCGAGAGCCGAGCTCGGCGACTTCATCCGCCTAGTCGGCATCGATTTCGCTCGCTGATTCCGCTCTTACACCGGACCTCCCCTCCGCTGCAACGGTCTTCGGCAAGCCACCGAGATAGCAGCCCGATTGCTGGGAGAAATGAGAATCTTTGGCAGGTCGGAGGTCAACACAATGTTGATATTGTGTCCTCCACAGCGTCATATGCTGCTAGCAGCTTGGGTCGCAGAGTATTTCGGATCAAGGAGCTATCACAAGCCAGCAAGTGCTCGGTCTCAGCTCGTGGTGGCCTGTCTGGATCCGAGGAGAGACTAAAGGTGGGAGACTAAAGGTGGGAGATTCCAGATGCTGGCTAAATCCGCAGCACCTTCGGCGTGGGCCACGATACCCTCTGCTTACAGTCTAGGCATGAAGGAGGCGGCTCTTGCGAATACTTCCGTTGATAACAAAAGTTTTATCTTTCTAGCCCCAAGGCATCCAAAAAGATACACTATATTGTTTGTATCCAAAACAGCATGTTTAAACCTGAGATAAAATGCTGGATCTTCTGCGACAATGATCCGATCACAAGGCGGAATCAGCAAATCGCACCCGCAAAGCCATTGAACCCGCCATGACGCCATATCCTCGTCTCGGCCACACCTCGATGCGACAGGAAGGTCGCGCAAGGGATGTGAACGTGGATAAAACAAGGGAAGCCAAAATAAGCAAAGATATCAGACGCTCCTGAGCGCCTGCAGCCTGTGATTCATATCCTCCATCATAGCCCGGGAGCTCTCTTCCTCCTCCTCTTCCTGCTGTTGCTTCTCCTCCTGCTCCGCCGCGATGACAGGTACCTGAGGCAGCGGTGTAGTGGTCGACAACTTGTTGCCAGTCGAAGGCCCCGTTAGGATTTCCGCGAGGATGGCATCGACTTCAGCGTCTTCCACATCGACTTCTTCGGGATTCGCGGCCGTAGATATCGTGTCATCAACCAACTCCCCGATGACTTCGGCTTTGAGTAGCTGCTCGGCCAGGCTGCTCGAGTGTAGCTGGATGGCTTGAAATTGGCCGACTGAAAGCTTGTTGCCTTCCTTCATGGCCTCAGTGGTCATCCGGAGGGCGGACGCGACACCCTCTTGGGCTTCATGCAGCACTATCTGGCTTTGGACTGATTTGAGACTCGCAATTAAGTTACCGAGGCTAGCAACCTTCTTGTGAATGTCGTTTATCATATCTCGCTGATCGACCAAGTCCCTTATCCCCTGGTTTCTCCGGGCGGGTATGGTGGTGCGCTTCGCGGCGTTTTTCATCATGACTTTGATATTTTTCTCCTTCATCGACAATGTATGGATTTCCCGCTGCAGCGCTCGGACTTGGGTCTCCGTCTCGCGTCTAAGCTTGTACAGCTACGTGAAGCAGCGCAAAGGAAGATGGGGAATCAGCGGAACTGTTTGCGCACTATTTTGGGCGCGCATGTGGCAGAGCAAGGGGGAGAAAACAGTGGATATGATTGATACATGCAGCAAGAGACCAGCCTGTGGAATGCTGGAAGTAGGCGGAGTGGGCAATGGAAGGAAATTGGCGATGGAAGCGGCATACCTGTTGCCGTCTGGTCGGCTGATTATAGCCAAACCATGTGGCGACGGTCTCCATGGTTCCGGCGGGAGCAGGCGAGGAGGCAATAGGAACGGAGGATTGAAGACAGATAGGAAGAGGCTTGAAAGAAACCTCCCGGCGTGGATGGGTATTTCCGGGCCCTTGTCGCGCCGGCGAGGGTCTTGGGATGGCTTCGTCGCAGAGAGGAGATGCAAGGCCGACTTCAATCAATTGATGGAGTCTTGTGACGTCGGGCCCAGCCAGCTTGCCGTGGGAGGCGCCGCGTGGCGGGCTGGACTGCCATGACTAAGACTGCCGCGGCCTGTGCTTTGCTCGCGGAGTTTGGCGGCCGGCAAGTGGTCATTTTGGTTCCCAGCGGCCCCACAGCACGCGCCTTGGACTTTGAGCGGCCGAGCTCTCAACTCATACGGCAAGGCCTGCCTGCCTCAATGGGTTGGTTGCTCATCGCTGCTTGATTGAAACTGCCGTGTTGAGAATGAGATATTCTTGGAGGGCCCGAAGACTATGTGCGCACCTTTCTTTGTGCGCAACTTGGCCAGCAGACTAAAAAAAACGAATATGATTTGACGGCACGCGGGGTCTCCGGCAATGCGAGATTGGTGACAAAGGGCAGACTAGGTATATCGGCAGGTAGGCAGGCAGAGAAGGAGATGCTCAGGCGGGCACCCTGAGGCAGGTGGACGTGCAGGCGTGCGTGCACTCCCGTGGTCGTAGGATGGAAATTTCCCGAACGGATTTGTTGATGGCGACTGGAGCGTGCTTGCTTCTTCCATTGTTGACGGCAACGGGCCAACGGGTGCCTCAGCTGGTGGGCGCAGCTGCCTGTGCCGCCGCGGGCAGCGCCATTGGGCGTTGAGGAAGACTGACGTTGTTTGCGACCCGCCGCGACCCCGCCCCCCTCAGCCCTGCCAAAATCTTTGCGCTTCTCAGAGCTTCCACAACTGGTCCGTGGGCAAGCAAGGCAAGTGGCGGCCTGCAGCCTCATGCTGCCGAATAAATCACGGCTCTCTCTCACATCCGCCAGCCGGTGACCTCCCTGGACAGACCCATCTAGCCCGACCACTCGCGGCCTTCTTTCCTGCTGCTCTATCCCATCTCGCACTCCCCCCAAACCCCCAGCTAATCGTGCCATCCAGCAGTCTTGTCTGGTCTTGTGTTTTTGGCGCGCAAATGCAAGTCTCAACTGGACCCCAAACCCCCGTCGAGTCTGTGCTTTGCCTGCTTGGCCATGCGGGGGCAGCGCGACAGCACGATGGAAGCTCCGATGCTAACATCAACCAACGACGGCGAAGCAGTGGACGCTTGCGCAATAATAGCAAACACCACGCTATCCATAGTTGCTCCTTACGCACACACTCGCCACAATGTCCAACGACGTTCTGACTCCTGAGGGTAAGCCCAGCCGCCCCTGCCCCGCCCCTTATGAGCCGTGCTCCATTCGAGCGCGAGGCCGTTCGCAAATCCGCCCCGCCCTGCCCACGTCGCGAGGCTCCCAATATCACGATACGCTGGGGCAAGAAATATCGTGCGGCCATCACGCGCATATCTGCCTGGGCTGCTGGCGCATCGCCGATGCGGCACGCGGGCACAGCAGCCAAACGAACAGTTTCTGATGCAAAACAGTCCTCTGGGCCCAGCGCTCCTCCAAGGCCGACCCCGCCAAGAACTTTGTCTACCTGACCATCTCGGTCCCCGATGTGCCCCCCGCAAACCTGAAGCTGGAGCTCAAGCCTCAGGGCCTGTCCTTCACGGGCCGGTCCGACACACTGAAGAAAACGTACCACCTCGAGCTCGAGTTCTTCGCCGAGATCGACGTCGACGAGAGCAAGACCCACCACACCCCCAAGAACGTTGAGCTCAAGCTGCGCAAGAAGGAGCTCAACGACGAGTACTGGCCCCGCCTGCTCAAGGACTCCAAGAAGGTCCATTTCCTCAAGACCGACTTCGACAAGTGGGTTGATGAGGATGAGCAGAACGAGGCTGCCGAGGAGGACTTCTCCAACTTTGGTGGTGGCATGGGTATGTAAACCCTTGGCGCCTTGATGCTCAAAAGCTGGCAGACTTGAATCCAAAGACGCGGGCTGACTATCCCCTGTTTGTCCACAGGCGGCATGCCAGGAATGGGTGGTACGTAAACACAGGGTCACGAATGCCATTGGTCACCAGCTAGGACCAGAGAGCGATTCAAACTGACATATGTCTTTCACCAGGCAACGACTTTGGCGGCATCGATTTCTCCAAGCTCGGCGGCGGTGGCATGGACATGCCGGACGGCGACGAAGACGAGGAGGAGGAGAGCGACGAGGAGATGCCCCCGCTTGAGAAGGTTGATGAGGCCGAGGCCAAGGACGCAACGAGCAGCAAGCCGGCGGCCGCTTGAGGGCTGCCGTCGTGATCTGAATAGGCTCTCTGATCTTCGTTGTTCCCCATCAGCAAGTGAACGTCGCACACCCGGACGTCATCGATCACGGGTTGGACTAAAAAATTCATTGGCTCGCATCTCGCGAGGCTGACCACGCCACAACGCGAACCGGTGTCGTTTTTCTTCCGATTTTCTTGTTTTCTTTTGACCCTTGGTCTATACCCTGGTGCTACACGACTCCGTGGTGGAGACGACGATACGAAGCAAGACGAGACCAAGATAACGAAAATAAACAAGAATGTTAAACTGGTCAAGAAGCATGCCATCCAGGCTTGGTGCAATGGCAAGATTCCACAGTACCAAAGACCGAGAGCCCAGATGCGTCAGCCGAAGTCTGATCAGGACACCTTGATTTAAGTCTACAGTCCTGAATTCGCTGGTTATGTATGGTCCCTTCCGTCTGGACGGTGGGATACAACCTATGACCTCGGGCGGCATCGTACATATGCTATCAACGATGCAACAACCAATCTGTGATCATGAGAATGGTGTGGTTACCGGGACCATGAGGCCTGCAGGCTTCAAGGGCGAGAGAATACGAAGTATGGCTGAACAGCCTTGGAATCGCATCACAAGAAGAGACCTTACCCAGTGATAAATGTAGCAACGGAGGACATAGATGGCTCTACTGGTCGCCGCGAGGAGAACAAAAAGTTGGTATTTGCACAGAAATTAGAGAACACACTTTGGATGGCATAGTCGAAGCTGAGAAAGGACGAAAGAGCAAAAAAGTCACCAAGAAAACCACAGGTAGGAATAGTGGCAAGACTCAATATTTGATTCAAGTTTTTTGTGTATTGGTGCGCTAGAGACTAGCAGCGAACCAGACAAGGTCAACCGCACAAATCTCGGTGCCACCAAGGCTTAGCAGGCACTCAACACCTGGATCCCCTCGCTACTTTGGCAATAGCCCAAAAGTGACAGCATCTTCCACTATTGGATGCTTTCATACCAACTAATTGTGGCCCAATAGCACACCTTGATTTGTGGTCACTCTTGCCTAGACGATCTTTAAAGCAGAGCCATGAAAGTGGTTGCGACCTGATGCCTATTCGATTCCGTCGCCGTGCCTGCTCTCTTATTTTAACACCACTGTTGACTTGCAGATCTCCCACCACTTGACAAGATTGGGTCTGAGCGTCACCATCCCGAAACGCTCATACAGATTGTCCCCCACACGCCTGGCGGTTATTCCTATCAGCTTTTCCTCGTTTTCCTCTTTGCCGAGCGCTGTCGTTTCGATGTCAAAGATGGAATCGGACTTTGGACACCTCCACAAAATCAGAACCACAATGCTTGCGCTGTCCTCACCTAGCCGGAAGGAGTCTTGCAGCATGCGATATATTTCGCCCAGCCTGAACAATAGAGGCAGGCTTCCGGTGTCCGCAAGTTGGTTCTTCCAACAGTGATAGTCATCGTTGTAGTCGGACACGGAGTACACATCATCCCAGTCGGCCTCCGGCTCTTTGACCCAGTCGGTCTGCGGCAGATCAATGTCAGACCAGAAGCCCAAGAACCCATCCCTCCGTCTCACCTCGGCCGCGGTCATAACACGGCAGGTGAGGTGGAGTCGATTGTAAGTGGGCGGACTGCAGCCGTCGTGGCCGAGCCAAGCTCTCGCGAGGCTCCTGCCCGCTGTGAGATCACCCGCATGGATGTAATGGGGGTAATGTGTGAAGCCCGTGACCGACATCCAACTCCAGGTCGGCACGCCCGTGATAGCCGTCGAGGTGCGGCCCCACTGGTCCTCGCGCGCCTCGTCGTGACCTTCTCTGCACCACAGGAGGCAGGCGACCATGTGCGAGGTCCATACGCCGAAGTGGCACTGCTGCCGCGTGGAGCGGGCGATGAGGTCGACGACCCCCTGGATCGCTCTCTGTCGGTCCTGGACGACGCGCAGCCGGCGGCCCGTGAACTCTCGGACGGCAAGCGGCCAAAACTGCGCGACTAGATCCTTCCCAACGATGCCGTTCTCGCGCGCGTCGCTTGAGATGCGCTGGGGATATATATTGGAGGGCCAGATGGCGTGCGACGGGATGACTGGTCCGTAGTCGCGAGTTTTACAGCTAAGGAACGGCTCCAAGTCCCCAAAGACAAGCGTGCGCGGGGAAAGAATTGCCTCCTGGTAGGTCCAGCCTCTCTTGTTTATGGCAAAATTTTCGTTGGTGTGCTGGAGGGTTGGCGTGAGGATCATGGTGCCATGGAAGCGATCATTGTGTTCCTGTGGCACCGTGATTGCGCACGAGGGCTGGGCAGCGTTGACCTGATGCTTTGGCTTCAGAAACCCGTCGTTTACCGACTCGGCTGTCGCTGCCACGATGCATACCAGCGAGTTCTCGTAGATGGAGCACATACGCGCAATCTCGTGTGCCTTGTCCTCCAAGTCATCCTGGACGATGCAGAGCGCATCTACCCAAAGGTAGTCAAGACCGAGCCACTGCGTGGTCAGGACGGCATCTTTGAGCGTCTGCGGGAGAGTGCCCCCGTCCAGCCCTACTGTGCGCAGCCTCTGCAGACTCTCTTTGGTCAGCCTGACCTCCTGGTCGCCTCCCCAGCAGTAGCTCAGCGTGGCGTATCTCCCCAGACAGCCCTCTTCCGGCGACAGGAAGAGCTGGACTCGGGGAAAAGAACGGTCTTGTGGTATGATGCGTAGCAGTCGCGTGGGGAGAGGCTTTGGGCTTGGGTGCTTGCAGGCGCCGTGGGACTGCTCACATTCAGAAAGACTTGCCCTCAGCGCTTTTGCCAAGTCTTCCGTAGTGCTATCCCACCGCACCGGCCGCAATCGTGTATGCCGAGCGAACGGATCGCCTATGAAAGGTGTGTTTCATGGTTAAGTATCTAGGTGACCAGGGAGACTTCTGGTTGAGGATTTCTAAGCATATAGCATAGCCGGGTTGCCTACCTTCGCTTGCCGCTACTCTTAGCGAGCCCAAAGGAGCCCAAATCCGGCCTTCTTTCTCGCGCCATACTCCAAAATGAAGACTGTCCCAGTGGCCGTCATGAAATGTAGCAGGAGGTGTCGAGAAACAAACAATGCCATCCTTGGGATCAAGTCTGACTTTTCCGGCTCGTGCCTTGTGGTATAGTTCAGATAGCGTATCAATCAACGTAGTTTTCTCGGCTGCTGGCCGCACATCCCACACATAGGAGCAGAATGGACAGTCCGGACGTTCTGGGAAAGTGCTTAGAGGAGAGTGGCGGAATCTTGAATCCGAAAGCTCCTGCATACCCTGGACTGAGAACATATCCAAGCACCGCTGGCACAGGGTTTTGCCCGCAGTGTCGAAAGACGGCTGCACAGGCATTGCTGGGAAGCCATAAGGGAGCCAAAGAGGGTGGCCTGTGTAAGACCACGAAGAGAAAAAAAATGAATACAGGGAGCCTAGGGTAAGCCTGCTGATTCCAAGCACAGAGAGCGAGCGAGCAAGCCCATCACGCCATCTCGACGCGGGGAGATGGGTATCAAAATGCATAGAAATCCGGGTTGCAAAAGTGCTCCTTGGGTAACCAATCATATAGAGAACCCTGAACAGCAAATGGAAAAGAGAGGGCAATGGGCTCCCCGCCGCCTCCACTTTGCGATTGCATACACCTGCAGGCCATTGATCCGTAAGCCTCTGGTGGACAAGGATCGGGAAAGCTTCCAATGGGTTTCCTGCCTGTTCCCCTGGCTCTCAACAAGGCCAGGGTTTCTGGGCGACGATGATGCTTGGTCCTTTTGCCATGTGGGATCCCCCAGTTGCAGCGAAATGGACCGCATCGGCTCCGTAGCGCCTAACGCCCGTCAACTGTTGGACAGTAACATCAGGATGCCGCCTGTGATTCGGCACCGCCAGGGTGCAGTGCAGGGTGCGGGGCAAGCGAGCAAATCATAGCCGACTATATCCGTGGCGTGGCCCGCTATTGCCCGGCGCTACCAGGCACCCCCTTCTTATTGGAGGCAGCGACGGCTTATGCTGCAGGCGGCCGCCAACGTGCCTTGACGCCTGCCTAGACGCTGCCTAGACGCTGCCTAGACGCTTTCTGGTGCATGCGGCTGGGCAGGTGCCCACAGTTTGGGCCAGTCTTCTTATGCCTGCACCCGCCGTCTAGAAGACAGAGCTTGGACAGAGAGGCAAGTTGAACGAGAATCCAGCACCGGGAAATGTAAACACGTTGGGGTTTATTTGATATTATTGCTGTAGTGTTCCCAACATCGACTTGCTCGTCTCAGTCCTTTTCTTTCTCTCTCTCACGCTCTCGCCCGCTATCCCCTCTCCTCGCCAGCAAAGCACGCTATTTATATCCCGAATTTCTTCCCGGGTGGGTTCTTGATGTATCTACACCCTTTCCAGTCACACGTATTCTGGTAAACCTCGGTCCCCCACCACGAGAATTTATCGACAGCCCCCGTGTAAAACAGGGCGAAGAAGATGAAGATGCCCGCGATGGCGAGCGAGCAGTCCAGCGCCGCATCGAGCACAAAGTTGTACCGCTGCCACCACTCGTGATGGCGCCTGCGCACAACAAGCCCGAAAACAAGGCCGACAATGGCCCAGCTGCCGTAGTTCGTACCGGTGGCCGGTGGGATAAAGTTGAGGCCACCGAGGAAGAGCGGAATGTGGACCTTGGAAAGCCAGCGTGAGCGGGGGAAGGCGAACTTCTTCAGCGCCCAAACGGCCACAGGGAGCAGAGCCCCCAGCAGGAAAAAGTAGAGCAGGCCGTTGTAGAGCGCGCCGGCGGCGAAGAAGCGGCGCGGGCCGACGCCACCCCAAATCAGACTGGTGTTGAAATGGGTGCGCGAAAAGGGGCAGTTGAAGCCGTTGGCGGCCTTGTCGGTGCAGATGTTGGGGATGTTTTCGAGCGCCCAGTTGACGACGCCAACCTGGGTGACCGCGCCAACGACCATGCCGACGCACTGCACCACAAACATGTGCCGTGGCGGGATGTTGCAGTATATGCCGAGCTTCAGGTCTTGGGCGAAGGCGAGGCCCTTGATGCCTGAGATGTAGCCCAGGTCGAAGAACCAAATGTTCGCCAGCACTCTGCCCTCGTAGACGTAGCCGGCGATGATCCGGCACAGGATTTCCGTCTTGATCTTGACGTTGGTCGTCGCGTAGACCCAGGCAAGGGGCACGAAAAAGATCAGAGAGATGAGGAAGGAGAATATCGCGCCGTGCCAACGCAGCTGCACGGGATAGAACTCGCAGGCAAAGATGCCCATTCCCACCGATACAAGTGCCAGGACACAATACCACCACGTCGGTGCTGTAGCGTAGCGGGGCTGGGGGTTCGGAAGGGCGACCGCATCATCGTCGGTTGACTTTCGCCAGAACCGGCCCAGGGACGACGCCCTGGCAATCTTCATGATGGGCTCGCGCTTCTCGAGGTACAGCCAGACGAACAGGGACGAGAGGGTGGCGAAGCATAGGCCGAACGTGTTGAGCGCGTATGTGACTGGCATGTAGAGAGGTGAGTACTGCTCGTACTTGGTGTGGTTGAAGGAGAACTCGAGCTTTTTGTCGATGACTCTCGAGACGTTATAAACCTTGCCCGTGTTGTCGTAGATCGAATTGCTTTGAAAAGGAAGGTGGGCCGTGAACCAGGTGTTGGAGTAGTATATGGCCGGCGATACAATGTAGATCCAGAAGACGAGCGAGGCCAGGATGTTGAGGATGGCCCAGGCAGGTACCACCAGCGGCGATCCGATATACGCGATCTGGCTCCAGTCAAAGGTAATCGGCAGCAGACCCATTCCGCTTTTCATACCAAAGACTTGGTTGACAACCATGTTGTCGGGGGCTATCCAGCAAACAAAAGTAAAATACCCGAGAGCAGGAAAAATCAAGTCCGGGAACCAGTACCAGCAGAAAGAGGCACAGAAGGCGAGCATAAAGAAGCGGTAGCGTGACATGGACCACTTGCTACTGTAAAAGGGGTAGAGATATCACAAGTCAGCATCTCAAAAATATCCATAACGAGGCGGCGAATCCAAGAGAACGGCTTACCCTGTAACGCTCTCCTTATCACTCTTGCGTGAATGGAGGGCGTGGTTGAGGGCAGTGTTGCTGAGAACACCAGGCCAGACGAACCCGGCAGGATTAATGATCAGTGCCCTGAAGATGCCAGCTAGGGCCAAGCCGAAGCCGAGGGTGCACAACGTGATAAGCAACTCAAAGCCCCAGCCAGCCTTGAGGCCGTAGAAATGGCGCTGCTCCGTCAGGACGTCGGCGCTTAGGCGGGTTGCAAAACTCAGGTTGGCTAGGATGTAGATGAGTATGTTCTCCTTGTGGTTGAACGGGCCCGGATTGAGCGAGTGGCGGGTTCCCCTGAGACTGAAGCCCCAGTCTGGCATGACCATTTCCCAGGCCTTGCCAAGCGGATAGGCTAGAAACTGGATGGCGGATTGGGAAAGCGTAATGGAAGGGAAGCGGAACGTGTAAAGTGTGTTGATGCCACTGCCGAGAATGCAGAAGATGATACCGATGGTCCACATCCTGATGGTCAAGCAGGGGAGTGTCGGGTCATCCTCCTTGAGGCCGACGCCGGCGGCAACGAGGATGTCGGCGCTGGGCTGGTCGGTCTCGTCTGGGAAGCGAAAAGTTAGGAGACCCATGTGTTTGATGGCAGAAGAGCTTAGAGCGAGGAGAGAATGCGCGCGGCAGCACGTGCGACATACCAGATCTACGTCCTGCCTGAGGAACCTCATCCCCCTGGTTCGACTTGGACTCCTGGCTCTCTCTCTGGCTGTCGGCAGGGACGAATTTGACCTGCCCTGTCGGCTTCTCCCCGAGACCAGGCTCTTTTTCGTCATCCATGATGCCGGATGCCATTGTGAGGAAGACGTTGGCACGCAAACAACGACGAAGGGAAGGGAGGAATAGAGAGGAGAAGAGATATAGAAGAAAGACCCCGAGGCAAAAACAAAAAAAAAAAGTGCAGCCGATCAGATAAGATGGCCAGATTAGATGCGATATTATCTGATCCGAACCATATCCCGACCCGCTGTCTGGCCCGCAGCGGCCTTGGCGTCGGGTCTGCCTGATGCCACTTGGGCGGAGCACTCTGCTGAATCCGGCCAAGGCCGACTCGTAGCTGCCATATATGGCCAAGGCCCGGCTAGAACGGCACGCCGGAACCAGGATCCTCGCGCTGCGAGGGCGACGACATCCAATGCCATACCGTCAAGTTACGGGACTTGGGACCACAAAGGGGGGCAGGAGCAAAAGTTTCTCCATGCCCCCATCGCAGCGCTTTGACGAACTCCGCCATCTCCCAGTCACACTTTTCCAGGGCCTAACAGTGGATACGGCAATGGCGTGACGTCTCGATGAGCTCAGAGCTAAGGCGTACGGGAAAGCAGAGGAGGCGAACCCCGAGGCCGGAGTCGGCAGCGGAGCCCCTGGTTCAAGGGCTACGGCTGCCCCAGGCGTAGCTCCATGTTGGTTGCACCAACGGTCGGCCACGGCATGGCGAGCTACTCGAGTATGCTGCTAGCTCCATCACCAGGGCCCGAGCACGGAATATATCGGGGGAACCAATGACTCGACCTCGCCCGACAGTAATTGACCGGCTGTGACAGCAGTTGGGCTCGCTGAGGCGGCGACACGCCGCGTCGGTTCATGAGCATGCTGTATCGGCAGCTGCAGCGGGCAGAGTATCGCGAGCGCGTCATCAAGATTCTGTGTGCTAAGGATCGCAGGGCCAGGTGCCATTTCGGCCTCACTTGCTCAATGGGAATAAGCTTGACTGATGGCGCTGTTCGGTCAATCTTGGCTTTCGGGGCCTTGAACCTTGCTATGGTGGCAGCGTCTTGTTTTGACATTGTGCCGCCGTGCTGCAGGTGCTTATCACGGGACGTACCGAGAGAAGGAGAGTAGTGCACCACAGGTAGCGCCTAGCCTAGGTACCCAGGTTCATACTTTCAAGGTCCCCATGGGATCAGTGAGCAGTCCGCCTGCAGTCTCCAGGTCGACAAAGACATCTTTGGCGTGTATGTGCCGCCTGTTGCCAGTGGCTTTGCATGTTGGCCTGGGCTTTCTGGCCGTGGCGCCACGGGCTGAGGCCAGGTCACATGACCGAGCTGGACGAACTGGGCTCTGTGAGGCGAGGCGTTTTGGATGAATGCCAAGAAGGGCCTGGAAGAGCCTGGGCAGGTACCAGTCACGGGATTGGCTGTCGGCGGCTCCCCAGGCCTATCTTATCGGAGTCCGCTCGACATGCTATCTTATCGCGGGAAATTTCATGCCCGGGCACCCGTCCCGCGCCTGTCAGCTTGGAAGCCACGCGATAGGTGCCTGTCTCCACAGCACTTTCCTCGGTTCGATGGGCAGCGCGCGCATTGCTCATGGATGGAAAGCATCGGCGACCGAACACTCCCCCCATCAAAATTTCACCACGATCAAAATTTCCAGCAATCGCGACACGTGACCTGGAAGCAAATCCTGAACGACCAGAACAACCAGACCGATCAATTCGCGTCAACGTCAGCGGTCTCGCCCTATCGATGCGCCCATGGGTTCATTAGAATAATCCTCGAAGGGACTCCTCTTGCGGACTGAGGCTACTTAGTAGGTTTTCCCACAAGGCGCTTGCATTAAAAAGTCGCGTTGTTTCCCGTCTGTCTGCTTTTTTTCTCGCTCTTTTCAATCGGACACCACGCTGCTGCGACGGGGCGTTGGATGGTCGGTCGGTCGCGCCGCGGCGGGTGGCCGAAAAAAAAGTCCAAGCAACCACACTCGTCGCGATGGGAAAAACTGGCCATGAGTGGGCGGCACACGCGCTGACCACCACGATTGATCACATGCAGAACCTGGCGCCAATTCATCTTCTCCAGCGACGCGACAGTCCCCTCGATAGCTGGCGAGGTGGATACTGGGGCATGTTCAACATCGCGGCCTACACGCCTCTCGAGTCGCTTTTGTTGATCCAGACGCTTGTCACACACGGCTCAGTCGACCCGCCGGCGTTTGCGCGCGTCTCCAGCCTCCTCACAGAGAACTCTTTCATCAAGGACGACGACCGCTACGATGAGAAACGCCTGAGCCCCGGCTCGCTCCAGGAGCTCTTCCTGCAGATACTGCGGGACGAGCTGAAGCTAGAGGTCGAAAACACCGACAAATCTGCCCCCGACGGCAGCCTCTCGCCCAACAAGCGCCGCAAGCTGCAGGCGCCCTCCCCGCACACCCTCCAGGAGGCGCACCCGTACCTGCCAAAGGTCCCTGCGCTGTTTGACCGATTGTATTCGCGCTACCAGGAGCACCAGATCCGTCGGATCCGCGAGGATGAGGAGAGGCTCGACCGAGTGCAGTCAGAGATTAAGGCTCTGCTGGAGGAGGAGGATCGCGAACGCAAGGAGAAGGAGGCACGGGAGGCCCAGCGTCAGCGAGATGCTGCTGTCCACAAACATGTGCAGCCGGTCAGCCCCGAGGAGAGGAGAGGGAATGCCCCGTTACCGAACGGATCTGGTGCTGCCGCCGGAGCCGGACCTGCTCTCGCTCCTCCGCTCGCCAGCACTAACCAGCCAGGAGAGCGACCACACCCAGCTGCAGCTGCCACGGCGCTTCCACCGAGACCGCCACCACCTGCTGCGCCCGCGATCAAGCCGACACCCGGTCCAAATCACCAGCCGTCCCCTGTTCTAAAGCCGGCTCCTCCACCTACACCCGCTACCGCTGGGCCAACCACAACAGTTCCTTCTCCACGACCCCCTGCTCCAGCAGTGCCGCATTTTGCGACTCCTAAACGACCGCCCACCACGATATCGCCTCTTCCTTCCTCTTCACCAGCGCCCGCCCCCGTTCGGCC
Source organism: Nakataea oryzae (assembly GCA_003049435.1). Taxonomy (NCBI): domain Eukaryota; kingdom Fungi; phylum Ascomycota; class Sordariomycetes; order Magnaporthales; family Magnaporthaceae; genus Nakataea; species Nakataea oryzae. Next base: position 38,690 of record PYSQ01000089.1, on the reverse strand, counting down.
AGCAGATCCTCCGGCAGGCGGCGCACCAGCCCCTCTGGAACCGCAGTCCTCTACAGCAGCAGGGCAAGTGTCTTCGCCGGCACCACAGGCGCCCCCGTCAGCATTGCAACAGGCGAACGCGCCACCACGACGCTCATCACCGGCCGTCGTTTCGCAACCTATTGCGCCGCAACCTCCTCCAGCGGCCACCAATGCGCCCCCTGCGGCACCTCCGCTGGTCAAACCAGGTGTGGCACCCCCGAGCCAGTTTGGTCAAGCTTCAGCAGCGGATGCCAAACAAGAATCCGCGCGCCAAGTCAACGGCGTGATTGGACCGCCTGTACTTCAACATCCCCAGGGAGTTGCTGTTTCCTCGCCACATCCGACGTCATCCCCCCAAACACAGTCCGCGCAACTTGGTGTGTTGCAGCGCCCAGATGCCGTCGGTAAACCCAAGACGTCAGCACCCCCTCAACAGGCGACGACCCCTGCACCTCCAGGAACACCGCTCAAATGGGAGCCTCCTTACAAGCCTCCACAGCCTCTGACGGCATCTCAGAGGCCCCATGTGATGCCCCCTGTACTTGGACATCATCCTCAGCAGCATCAGAACATGATCCCACAGACGTGGACACCGCATACGCAGGCCCAAGTACAGGCGCATGCTCAAGCACAGGCGGCTGCGATGCATGCACATGCCCAGGCACAAGCAGTCCAGGCTTATGTTCAAGCTTATCCGCAGGCGTCAGCACAGCCCCAACCAAAGCCACAGAACCCGCTGCTGTCTGGACAAGCGCAAGCCTCCCTCCCCCATCAGAGTCCTGCACAGGCACCAGGTCGCAGTATCAAGCCGCAGCAGGGACCAAAACCCTCGCCGCAGCCATCTCATCCTGTCATATTTGCGCATAAACCTGTGCTCGTGCCGCCTCAGCACTCTGGGCAAGGCCAGCTTCATGTTCATGTTGATTCCAAGCAACCTCCCATCTCAGCCACGGCCTCGGTTCAGCAGCCGCAACGTGCGCTACAAGCCCAGCCATCTCAGTCGATGCCAGGCCAAGCTATTGCAACCCCAGTTCATGCAGCAGCTGCGCCCTCCGCCCACAAACCACCTGTTGCTATCTCGCCGACCCCCGCTCCCACTCCCACTCCTGCTCACTCTCCAAAGCGTATCTCGCCTACTCAGTCACATCCGCCTCATCGGGTGCCAAATGATACCCATACGCAGCCATCCAAGCAGCCTGCCAATCACCAGCAAGTTTACCCAAACCCACAGCATCCGCAGCAGCAACCAGCGGTCCAGCAACCGAATCGCCCTCAACCGCCACACCAGCAAAGCATCCATCCCCAGGCGCCGGCTCGACCAACGGCATCTGTATCTGCGTCCCAGGTTATACAGTCGGTGCCTGCTGTTTCTGCGCCCGTGAAAACTGGATCGCCCGCACCGGCTACACGTTCTCCGGCTGTGCCATCTTTCGGAGTCTTGCAACCAGAGGGCCCCAAGCACTATGGCACACCGTACAACACAAATAAGACCCCTGCGTCTGCAGCGCCTGGTAACCTCAAGCAACAAGTCTCGACGCCGAAACCTGAGGCTGCTCCTGGAAACAGATGGACGCCCTTGCTGCCACAAACACCCGCCAATGTCGGCGACATGGGCTACTTCCCAAGGCTTGGTAGTGCCACCAAATGGAAGTCAACCCCAACACCATCCACTCCCAACGCTGTCGAAGCGTCAGGTATGGCGGCGCCTACGGCTGAATCTCTGAGTCCTGTCCAGTCACCGGCGACCCCTGTCATGGCTACTGCGCCTGTGGATTTATCCCTAGAGGGGCTTCCAAACTTGGCCGTTTCACAGCCATTGCCGCCGAAAGTCGGGGGCAAGAAGCAGCATGTGCACAAGATCGAAACTGAATCCCAAAAGGCGCGTGCGTCCCGGCCGCCTCGCAGCAAGACTCGCGACGCAGCATCGTCGTCTAAAGAAGCTGCGGCGCAGCGGCAGAAAAGTCCAGTTGACGAATCTCGAGAAGCTGAAAAGGAGCCCGGCTCGGCCAAGGTTAAGGATGAGGAAGAGACGCCGCGGCCTCTCGAGGAGACAGGCGACACGACGGCGGACGAGAGCGGCCCGAGTCAACGCCATCCAGCACCTTCGAGCACCCTGTCGTCACGAAGAGGGAAGCGGAAGAGAACCGAGTCAGCTGGACCCGACAGGGCGGATGCCAGCCCAGTTCCGGTCCCAGAGGCCACAAAGGAGCCTGCCACCGCCGCTCCTACTGCCTCGATTACTGTGATACCGAGGTCTGAGCCTCCATCGCACATTCTCTGGACCCGTGGCTTCCCAAGAATCAGCTCCTCAGCGCTTGACCAGATTGGTAGCCACCGGCACGCCAACATGTTTGCTCATCAAATCAGAGACCGGGATGCGCCGGGGTACAAGAACATTGTTCTCGGCCCGATGGATCTGAAGTCTATCCGGGCAGCCATCAACCACGGAAATAAAGCAGCGGTTCAGGCGGCCGCTAATCTTCCAGATGGCGATCCCGGCACGAGCACGGTGTGGTTGCCCATCAGCGAGGATCTGGCTCCTCCTCGTGGCATCATCAACAGTGCACAACTGGATCGAGAGCTAGCTCACATGTTCGCAAACGCCGTTATGTACAACCCTGACCCTCAGCGTGGGTTCGGCCCTAGCTTTTTGCGCAGCGACGAGGACGAGGACGAGGCGGCGGATGAGGCGGACGCTAGCACGGCGGCAACTGGGATGCCGGGTACCAATGTTCTCGGATACAAGGTTGACGAGAACGCTGTGGTCAACGACACGCGCTCCATGTTTGTCGAGGTTGAGAAGCTTCTTAGTAATATGCGAGCGGCAGAGATATCACGCGGAGCGCCGCCTCCCCCTCCTGGGGCCACGGGGCTGGTCAGTTCAACCGTCCAAGACGAAGATACGAACGGCGGTGCGCCTCCAGACGGTGCCGATGACAGAGAGGGAACAGCTGCCACCGATGGCGATGGAGCCGGGAGCGGGACAGCAGGCACGGGTGGCACGACTAAGCGACGACGTATAACCCGCGGCTGAATGAGCGAAGGCTCTGTTGAAGGTTAATAGGAAGCTTGTTGGATTCACGTGTCGGCTCAGCGGGCAGTGCGGACTTGATCCATTTACTTGGATAGGCCCAGCTACCCACCAGTCCTGATGAGAAGACGAGGATAGCGGGTTTCGCCTGATTTGACCCTTTGGGAGTTATAGACATGGCCGGACCGCTTACGGTCCCGCTAGGCCTCCTGAATATTAGACAAGACAGTGGTTTTCCTTTTCCTACTGTTCTTTTTATTTTATTGTTCATAATGGATTTCCCCCGAGGATAGAGCGGTTGTTTGCGTGCCATTGTCTAGTCATGGCTGGATCCAGAATTACACGTAATACTCTTGATGTATGTCAAATAGCCTCGTCCATCGCTGCCTTGTCGCTGCCTTCTTTAGTCACCAGTGTCCACCTCCAGGTCGATCTGGACGCCGTTGCTCACGCCGTAGTCCTCGAGCGTGAGCTGGTCCTTGAAGGGCCTCTCGCCCTGGCGTTTGAGCAGGATCTCGTGGGGCTCACGGCCGATGCGGGCGGCCACCATGATCTTGAACTCGCGCACGCGGTCAGAGGCGAAGCAAGGGATCGCCGCCTTGGTTCCCAGCCGGTCGTTGACGTGCACCACGATCATCTCCTCGCCGCCGCCGGCGGGGACAGGGGCGGGGGCGGAGGCCGCTGGCGGCCGCCGAGGGGGTGCCGCCGCTGAGCCTGCCGAGTCGCCTGCTCTGGACGACGACGAGGGCCCGTCATCTCTCCTCCTGTTGTTGCTGGCGTTGTTGTCCCTGCGGTCCCGACGGTCGCCGTGATCCCTGCCGTCGCGGCCGCGGTAGCCGCCGCGGTCGTTGTCGTCCAGGTCGTCGCGGCGCTTCTCCTTCCAGCGGAAGCCGCCGGTGCGAGGCTGGTGGTTGCGGGGGCGGTCGCCCCGGCCCCGTTCCCGGTCCCGGTCGCGGCCCCCGTCTCTGCTGTCGCGATCTCTGTCGCGGGCCCGGTCTCTGTCTCTGTCTCTGTCTCGGTCGCGGTCGCCGCGGTCGTCGTCGTGTCTCCGGTCCGCGTCGCGGTCGCGGAAGGATCTCTCGGGCTGCGGCCGCGGCCTCTCGCGGCTAGGCGAGCGTGACCGAGGTTCGCCTGCCATGTTTCTGCCCGAGCGCTTGGGTGGTGTTTTATTGTCTTTATGGAAGACCGGTCAAGACGTCAAGCGATTGTCGCTTCTGATCTTGGCCGAGTCGGAATGCGAGGTTGTCCAGGGTTAGGGTTGGCCTGATTTTGACTGGTCTTGTAGGCCCCTTGCAAATGTATGCATTAATATGGCATATATATGTACATAAAGGTGCTCAAGAAGTCATTAATTTGCTTCTCCATTCCCAATTTTCAGCATTCAAACTCCCCTCAGTTCTCACCGTTTCCTGATAACTAAAACAGCCCCAGAACGCAGTCATACCTGGTTCGAGCATCACCATATGGGGAAGGAGGTTGGGGGAGTTTTGCTCGGGAGTGAACGGGCCGGGCTCCTGGGTTTGTCACTCTAGGCAATAGTAGGTGAGTTCCATGGAAGCAGATTTCATTGCCCATGTACAGCATGTTACCAATATGCCCATCTCAAATGCAACCCACCGGCGCTTGTTTCATTTCTACTTGGAGACTTTTCAATTCATTCGCATGCATGAGACAACCCACAGAGACGGGGCAACTTGGATCAGGATCGGCCTTGGACAGGGCTGCGTGGTCGGCGAATGGAAGAGGGGAGGAGCACAGAGATTCGATGCGTGCGATTGGAACAAGCGGGATGGGCGTATGCACGAGATAGCAGCAGGGATATGCCCTCACTTCCAGGTAGGTCGCAGTCGGGGAGGGGAAGGTGGAAAAGACGGGCGTGAGTGTAAGTACGCGCCGCGCCTTATGCGCACGTGTGGTGGGGATGAGGGTCCAACTTCAAGGTCGGGGAAGACTGCAGCTCGAATCACACCGCCTCTGCTGATCTGCTTCTCGCAATGCCGCCCAAGACGGTGGGTGTGAGGGGCCCGTCGAGAGGACAACAGACGGGTACCGGCTTCCTCCGCACTCTACCACTACCACACACCCCCGAATATGAAGGGAGGCGGCGAAAGGATTTCCATAAACGGACAGATCCGGTGGACCTGTGGCAGTGTCCGCGAGGGGCGCCCCGTTGGGTGGACGAGGGGAACCAAAGAAAAAAAATGGGGGAGGCTTCAAGCCGAGTGCCCGCCGTTACATTGAGGCTTTTGGAATGGAGCGGCGTTGAGCGCAGAAGGGGCTGGTGCAGGGACCAGACTAGATCAACTTTCGGATAATGGTGGCTTCTAGCGGCCGAACATGAACAGAGGCTCTCTTAGCGACGAGTCTGACGGCGGCGGCCGAGGGAGACGACAGTATCCGCCCTTCCAGACCCAAGATGCAGTCCACGGGCGGTTATCAATCGTGGAGCCGGCTGGATTTGATGGAAGGCGTCCGGACGGCGGAGTTGGACGCGTGCTTGCAACGTGGGGTTGTTGTCTAGGTGGTTACCGCGCCTCAAGAGCTGCGTCGCGACTGGGATGAAAATATCCCCACCGCTAGCGGCCGACAGGTCCGTCCGACCCCGAGGGCTTTGTGTGCAGTGGAACAATTGAGGAGACTTGGCCGCCTCTAACCGACGGTGAAACTTTTTGCGCCGAAGGCTTGTGCTCTCGCCGTTTCAAGCTATTGCGCGTGTTTACACAACACCCCAGAAAATCAAAAACAACGACCCATTTTTGGCCAGTTTCGGTTTTTTTTTCTCCTCTTCTTTTCCTTATCATTATTGTTTGTTTTTTTGTTTCATTGATTGATCTTTCCTAGAGACAGTGAACCGACCTGCCGTCGGGTACTCGAAAGAGTCAGCTTGCTTGGAAATAGCGCAGAATCATCGAGGGTGGCATGACGATGCAATGCCCTTTCTTTATAACCCGAGTATCATTACACGGCATAATCCGACATGTCGGCTTCATTCACGGGATGCAAAAGGGCTCATGGGTTGGGAATCTTCATGATAAGGAATCATGCGACATGGAAACAAAAACGAGACGACGTGCATCTTTTTCTCGTCCTTTCTCAATTACATCCCGCCTGTCTTTGTCAACCTTGCCGAGTTCTAAATAGTGGTGAGAATCCCGTCACAGCCCTGACGGTTGCAGCTGGCGGCTTTTTTTTTCAATATTTTTTTTATGTCCAAGTGGAGCTGTGGTCCAGGGTTCCCCGTCCAGAGTAAAAATAAACACTGTCGACATGCCTGCTGGGAACACGCGCTCGTGCGATGCGTGGCGGGGGATCGAGGCTGGGAAATTAGATCAGACCCAACGAGGCCAGCGTCAAAGGGGGGAGGTGTGCTACAGTTCGGGAAGCGAGAATCCGTGGCCGAGGACGCGTGCGCCCTTCACTCGCATCTCAGCCCGCCGCTCGGCGTCATGCAAACACGACAGAGGCAATGGATAGTAGCACCAGAACTCGCCACACGCTGTCAAGCCCTCCACTCGGCCACGCGTATTCGCCTCCGGCATCGCGATCCAGAGCACTCAATTACCGATGCTGCAGCACCTCGCCCGAAGGCCCGAGTGCGGCACAGCAGATGGTCAAGCTTTGCGAATTCCCAATGCGCAAGTATCACATGTGGCCCGAGTGCGATTCTGCAGTCCCGGCCTCGTGGCAAACCCTGGAGATAATGGGTCGATAGGGAGCGAGCGCTGGAGCCCTCTGTGCAGCAAGCGGAGCTGACATGGCACGCATAAGTAGCCACTGCCGGAAGATCATCAAGGGCAAAAATAAAAACAAGGAAACAAGGGTGCGACAAGACGGGCTCAAAGGGCGCGCGGAGCAGCCGGGAGGGCCCTGCTGCAGAAATTAACTTTGCTGCTGGACGGTCCGTGCAGATTGGGGGGAGGCCTGGGCCCTGCAGCCAGAACCCGTGCGCTTGGAACAGTTCAGGGCCTGTTTTCGTCTACATACGCCACACCCGGCCGCCTACTGTTCTGCAGACGCTGCTGTTGCTGCAGCAGTCGGGCTTTTTCTTTGACCGCCGTCGTCACCACCACCACCACCACCACCGTCTCCACCATGACCCGCGCCCAGTCCGCCAGCATCAATCCAGCGGCATTTATCTGTAAACACCTAGAATGGGGGACGTGGGTGTAGGCAAACCACTAGGTAGCAGCATTGGCTGGTGGTAAATCTCCACAGCCCAGACCCGCGCCGAATCAGGGGCCTCGGAGGCAATCAATGCAGCTCTGCGGGCAAATCTTGGGTCGGTAGCGTGTGGAGCTGAGGGCCGAGTTCCGTTGATAGCCAGTGCTGCTGGTTAACTGAGTATGACCGGGGTTTGGCCACGAAGCCGTGCGATTTACAGCGGCCAGCGAGAGAGGATTTTGGGGAGGGGAAGCAAGTAAAAGAGGACACCAAAAAAGAGAGAGAGAAAAAAAAGAAACCCCGACAGGCCTCCAATATTCAAGGTTGGCGGGCTTCATCGAGGTTGCGGCTTGCAATCGATGCAGTCATTGGGTGGCTGGCTGGCTTGCACGCCCCTCCTCGTTATGCTGCGTGCCTTGCGCGGTCGCACCCACTCCCTGGTGGTGCAATCACGAGGGTGCTCCCAGGCCGGAGTAGGCTAGCACCATCAACCCCAACACCCCCCTGTAATAAGCCAACACCCATATACGTCGCCAGTGGAGCGTCGTCCCGCCGGCCACGGACATCCAAGGATTGACCCCGGCTGCAGCCAGCGCCTTGCATCGCCAGAGGGGAGTCGGCAGAGACCTGGAGGCCGAATGTTGGCCGCTCATATGCAGCATTGAGCCGATCCGCGTGGGCCGCCCGTCCCAGTTAACCCATCAACCTCGCTCCCACGCCTGCAGCCACTCGCCGCCGCTGATTCCACCTGGCCATCGACTGTAACCTCCCCGCGCGCGCAGACGAGGAGCATTGGCTGGCGCGAGTCTGCGGCAGATGCCTTGAACGCTGCGAATTCCCACTACCTTTTGCTTTTCCTTGTTGCGGTAATCCGCTCGCAGCCCACGCTCCTTTTACCAATCCTGCCGCCGACCCAAGGCAGACACTCTCACTGCCACGATTCGCTCGCCGGCCTCCTTTTTTTCTTTCTTTTTTTTTCTTTCGATTTTTTCCCCCATAATTGCCTGTAGCGCCCGCGCTGGGGACGTCCCTTGCGCGTGAGGCGCGGAACCTGCGATTTGCATCTGGCCGTAGTGCCAGCCAAGTAGCGCCTCCCATCTGCCTACCCGCCCGACTGCTGCACCGGCGCCGTTTAGGTCGTGCTTCTCCCAAACAACCGTTCAACCGGAAGCTTACGTGACTCGGGCCAGCGCTGCGATTGGGCCTCCTCGAGCCCTCGTCCGCGTGCACCAGCCAGGGCGTGCCAGGCAGGAGCGCAGAGCAAACACGGCCGACCAACGCAGCAAACAACACTGTTCCTGCCTCTCCCCCACCCGACCGCGGCACCGTGCCCGCCTCCCCTCCTCTCGCCCACCGACGTCCGCAGCAGCGCCGCTCGCTCCCAGTCTCGCACCCCAAAAGCCACGCGAGGGACATCACGCCCGGTTCCTCCTGCCCGCGCCCTCCAACAGGCCCTAGAACCGATAGAAACTGCTTCTGGCCCCCGTCCTTTCTGGCGTCGCCCACCCGCTCACTCGATCCCGCAGAAACCCGGCCACGCGAAGGCCGGCCGTCGAGACTCGTGCCCATGCAATAAACCAAAGCAGATTTCCCCGGGGTACTCGTGGTGACTGCCACTGCCCACCCTCAGAACGCCATGGACACGCCCATAGAACTTGAGAGGACACGCTCTCCCGCAGCCGAGCGGCCCGACGCACGCCGCCACCGCCGCGACTCATCCTCGCCGCCCGGGAGCCCCATGTTCTCCCCGAGGCTGCCCAGTGGCGGCGCGCCAGATTCCAGGACCAACAACCCCAGGCGAATCCCCTCCAGAACTGGGAGGGAAGATCGACCTGCCGGCGGGAGCATGGGCCGGCTAAAGGGCCACGCAAGGCCTCCCCTCCTGCCGGTGACGGAGCGGAAGGGCCACGAGGAGGCCAAGGTCGATTTCCGGTCCAAGAAGGACTCCGACGGCGACAGAATAGATATTACTCCCGATGGAGGCTCGGCGAGCCGCGAGGGCAGGAAGTTTACCGTGGCCAACGTTGGCAACAATGGTCGGATATATTTGAGGTAGGCCTACAACCTCGCCCTGCAAGGCGACCGCTCGTGATTCCGAGCGATCCTCTGTTGACGTTGCAATTCCTAGGCCGACAATACGGCCTGCATACCAGCGGTACCCCCAGCCTAATTTCGTCTTCCCCATGACACCCCCAGCGACCGCGACGCTCGAGTCTACGCAAGCAGCTGCAGGAAAGACAGAGGCCTATACGTCGGACCCCGCCAGGTCATTACCACAGCGGAGCCAACTTGCAGTTTCTCAAACCCCGACTTCGGACTCGGCATCCAGGAGGCTGGCATACGAGGGGATGATAAGCCCAGGACACCGGCGCGCCCTCTCTGACTCGACGGTTCCCGAATCGAACATGGTCCGCGACACTGACGCGGGCGCCTTTAAGGTTGTCATAACACAGCCTGGGGAGGAACACAGGCCAAGGACCGTCGAGATGGAGCAGAACGATGGTCCCTTCCTCGACATAGCGATCCCATCTTGGAAGATAGGAAGCCCTCGATTTACGCCTTTGGGGACGCCCATGATCCAAGGGTCTTCGGCCGGCGCGCCCACCGAAGACATACGATCCACCGCCGCAGTCTCTCCTCGCGCCGAAACCCCTCTGGACGAGGCCCCCAAGCCGAAAAAGCCGACCCCGATCAGCATTCCCAGTATTCGACCGCCATCAGAGGATGCAGCGCGCTCGCCTGTCCTCTTCTCGCCCTTATCCCTGAGGCCTCTGCGCTCGACCTACCTGTCCACTCGCCTGGTGATAGAGCCGGGCATGTTCGACGACCTGACCTTCAAACCGGCCTGTGATGACCGCTTGATCGTTCGATATTCTGCGGCCGCTGGTGCCGTCAGTGCCGCAACACCACCCCGCCTGGTCGCCGAGATCACGTCCCCGAGCTTCCTGGATTATGAGCTGCTATCCGACTTCTTCTTGACATTCCGTGCTTTTCTCGAAACCAACGACCTACTCAAGATGCTCGTCGCGAGGCTCCGGTGGGCTCTGCGGAGGACGGATGAGGCCGGGATGGTTGTTCGGGTCCGGACGTTTGTGGCTCTGCGCCACTGGATATTGAACTACTTTGTGGATGATTTTGTCATCGACTACGACCTCCGCGTGACGTTCTGCAACCTCCTCAACGACCTTGTTGACGAGCTTTCGCAGGACCCCGGTGCTGGAAAAGTCCAGGTTAAGATTCTGGGCGAGCTGAAGAAGTGTTGGAGGAGAATATGCTCGCAGTACTGGGATGGCCCGGACTTTGACTCGTCTCTGGGCCCTGAGGCCCCCATTTCGCCAGGTGGGATAGCTGGCCATCGCCGGGCTAGCCTGGAGCCGGGGTTTTGGGGACAGGATGACGAGCCGCCGCAACTGGACGCCATATTCAACATTACAGAGGACGGGACTCTGGAGGCTGTGCGAACAAGCTTCGCCATGGATGTGTCGAGAGCGGGCCACATTGACTCGATAGCCTTTGAAGACGAAAGCCCAACGACTGCGGCGGTACAACAGGATCAGAAGCCGCCATCTGCATATCTGAGGAGGATGCCCCTTAGTGTGAGCAGCATCGACGTCATTTCGTGCTCGTTTCCGGCAAAAAACATGCTCTTCCCGCATGCTTCCGGCGAGATCCCTCCCGCGGTTCACCCTGTTGATCCAACTTCTATCTCGACAACCCACGGTGACCCCGTTGCGACGACACCACGTGCTCTTACCGGAAAGCGCGTCCGCCCCCAGCAACCCCAGCACAAGCGCAATGGTAGCCTGACGGACTCCCTGAGGGATCGCGTGCCTGCCCTCGACAAGCAGGTTCTGTACAAGGACGCCGAGCCTCTTATGGCTATTCCTTGGGCTGGCAGTCTCGTCCGCGGCGCCATGTTCCCCCCCGCACAAGCCTTCGTCGAAATTCCTCTCCCAAACTCGGCTGGGGCGCCGAGGCAGACGACGGTGTTTAACACGCACCCTCTTGAGACACAGAGCAGGAAGCTGCCGGCGTCGGCCATGTCCAGCCAAGGAATGAGGAAACTGTTGAGTAGTGTGAGGCGAGCTCTTCGTTCCAAAGGCACAGGCATCTCGCCAGCTCAGGGGCACCTCCTCAACATCTCTCCCCTCGGCCCTCGTGGCGCAACAACTAATCGACTGCCGGGGACTGCCATAGTACCGCAGGCTCGACCTAGGCTGAACGGGACGAGGCCTCCTGTGAGGATCGATGTGCTCGGGGCAGAGGTGGCGGAGGACTTTGAGAAAGCCGTCCGCGAAGACGCCGCGGCCGAAGCCGCAAGCTTCGGGCGCGCCATTCTGGAGGGTCTCGATGACATCGATGACGATGATAGTGACAACTGGGCATCCGGAGGGGAGCAGGGGGATTTGTCTGACCACTTGAACACGTCCTTGCAGCCGCACGGCTCGGGCTCTGTGCTCCGTCCTTCCAGCGACGCTGCCATTACGACAGGCAGCCAGTCCATCGTGATCGTTGACGACACTATCCCTACCGAGGCCCCCATCATGACGGGCGCCCTCCCTGTCAGCAACCACCAATCGATCGAGACATTTGCCGAGGCTTTAATGTACACTGGCGGCGCCGACCCAACACCTCCAGACACGCCACCCTCGCAGACCATGGGCACGCCGCGAAAGTCGTCGTACGTCCTGCGCCATCATCTGACGAGGCAAGTCAACTCGGAAGAAATCATGACTGCCCACGCGCCGGCGGCGGGTTTGGACCGCACGACGCGCTCGTCAGAGGATACCACCCGACCGTCGACCGGGGTGGTGCGGCCGTCGGTTGAGTTCAAGCGGCAGTCGTCGCGCCGACCACCTCTGAGCGGAGTCCGCGGCCATTTTCGCCAGCGGTCGAGCAGGTCGTACTGGTCAACGAACTCGTTCGGCAGGACGCGGTATGCATCCTTCACGAGTGGTATTGCACCCCGGCCAACCGTCAGGAGCTTCGCTACGTCTACCTATTCGGACACGTCAATCGATGACGCCCCAGCGACGCAGCCGCTTCGTATGCTGAGGAGGCGTCCCGGAGGTGATCTACGGGCTGTGACGAACATTGGCGAGCTGCATCCGTTGCGCCGGTCAAGATCTGTGGGGTCGCTCACCACGTACTCGGAATCTGTTCGCAGCTCCTACATTCGCAGCCAGCGCCAAGACTCGAGCGGCTTTGTGGACGTAGTCACAAGCGAGTACTCGCATGAGAGAGCAGCCGGCTTCTCGCTCGGAGCCATCACGGAGCAGCACCCCAAGAAGATATCGCTCTTCAGCACTCACTCGTCCAAGCCTGTCATGCGTCCCTCCTTCGAGGCCGAGGCGCAAAAGCTAGCCCAGATCCCCGACGACGCCGATGACGACGGAGGCGTCGAGGCAGCGCTCCTGAAGTTGGAGGGCAAGTTTGACAAGAAGGCCTTCAAGCTATCGATGGAGCCTAGAAATTTCCGCCTGAAGTCTCTAGGGGCAGTCGTTGGTGACGGGGCGATGGGCGATGGCGAGAAGAAGGAGCACCGCCGCCTACATATCAATGACGACACGCATCTTTCTCAGATGGTAGCACACAAGTTCGAGCCTGGCCAGGAAGAGGACGTGGTCACCGAGAGCGAAGCAGACACGGAGAGAACACAACAGATGGTCTCGAACATGTTGACGGTGAAGTCATCGTTACCCCGCACCGACTCCGGGCTTCGGTCGTTCGTGTCGGGCGCATCAGGCGACTCGTATTCGTCCATCCCGCTGCTGGAGCGTGGACTTGCAGACGAGGCGGGGAGCAACGCCCCGACAAGGCAATGGGCAGGTTTATCGGTGCTCCAAGATGCGGATGCTGAGACAGAGACCAGGCCGGGCAGTCCCAGTGTATGGGAGCACATGTCGTTCGACTTTATCAACAAGACCGACAGCCTGGACCGGATACAGCCCGGCGAGACACAGCCGCAGCCGCAGCCAAATTCCGGGGCTCTGATGAGCCCGGCATCCTTCCTGGATGATGATAGCGATGACGGGACCGACCTGTCTTCGGAGCTCTCTGTCGACCTGGTGGCTGAGCGGGAGGACGGCGAAATGTACATTCGCAAGAGACCTGGAACGATAATCTCAGGACTCCCTGCGCACCCGCTCGGCGAACCTTCAGGCACGGATTTCCGCGATAAATCACAGGCCCTGGGAAGCCATCCGCCGTCACCGCCAATGACTATGGTTCAGGCTCTGCAGATGTCACCGGGCTCGACACGTTCGGCCCAGATGCACCGCCGTGCTCCCTCGGGCGCCAAGCCGCTCCCGCCTACTCCTGACGCAACGCCCACGACGGCGGCGCCCGACCACGGCTTTGATTTGCCCAGGCACATGGTGGCGGCCAAGGAGGCGCAGGCGGACGCAGGCAGGACTTCCCTGGCGCCCAAGTCCAATGCTCATCTGCCCTTCATCCTGGCGTTCGACTCGGAGATGCTAGCACAGCAGTTCACGCTGATCGAGAAGGACGCGCTCAACGAAATCGACTGGAAAGAGCTGATCGAGATGCGGTGGAAGAACGCCGCCAACATTGACGCGCGGTCGTGGGTTGACTTCCTGCGCAACTCGGAGGCGCGCGGCGTCGAGGTGGTGATCGCTCGCTTCAACATCATGGTTAAGTGGTGCGTCTCAGAGATAGTGCTCACGCAGGATCTCGAGGAGCGGGCGCGGTGCGTCATCAAGCTCATCCACATCGCGGCGCACTGCCGGCGGTTCCGCAACTTCGCCACCATGTCGCAGATTGCCATGGCCCTGACCAGCCAGGAGGTATCGCGGCTGTCGAGGACGTGGGCAATGGTGCCTGCCAACGACCTGGCCACGCTGCGCAACCTTGAGACGCTCGTGAGCCCGACGCGCAACTTCTACACGCTGAGGGCTGAGATGGAGGGCGGTGGCATCGCGAGCGCGGACACGGGATGCATCCCCTTTGTGGGCATTTACATGCATGATCTGCTGTACAACGCACAACGCCCGTCCGAGATTGCCAGCTCGCCCACGACGCCGCCGCTGGTCAACTTTGAGCGGTGCCGGATCGCGGCGGGCGTGGTCAAGACGCTGCTCCGCCTGCTCGAGGCCAGCACCCTCTACAGCTTCCAGCCCATCGAGGGCATCACGGAGCGCTGCCTCTGGATGGGAGCACTAAACGATGACGAAATCAGGCGACTGTCAGAAAGCTTGGAGACATGACACGATACGCACACTCACGTCTGAGATTTCACTCTCCTCACACCAAATGTGTCTCTCTGCACACGCCCAATTTGGCTTTACTTTACCACTTGGTTCCATCATATAGACCATTACTTCCGCGCCCAGGCACATGCAGCAACTGCAACCGTTTGTACAAGTACGATATACCGACACAACGCCTCATATACATATCGATACCCCAGCTCACTGCGTTAGTTGATACATGCACATAACCAACCTCGGACATGATCGCAGGGCCAGAAACAGGACAAGCGAGGCGTTTTATATCTTGGGACTTTGATTTTTCTTGTCTTTTCTTTTTATTTCTTATTATCAGGAGACGATACCCGGCCTTCACAGGCAGGCGGTCACCTGCAATTAGGGTGTTTTTACCCCCAGTCGGCAGCGGACATGTACTTCTCTGACCTATTCGACACCCGCCACGCATACACACATGATTCTTCTCCCGCCCACATTTACGGTATTCTGATGTCTTATGTTTTATCTTCTATTTTTGTCTTCCTTTTTGGATTTTGCTGTTTACGCTTGGTAGTCACTATCTGGGCGGACACGGAGGACAGTACGAAACACCGGGACTGGACTTGTGATAAATTTCTTTTGGGGGGATGACCTTTTGGAGGGAGAAGATAAAAAGCAAAGTTGACCCGACCAGCTTTGCTGCTTGGGACTCGCTTTGTATTTTGGGAGGTGCATAGGCCCCAGGTGTCGGGTTTACGTTTCCTTTTTGTCTGTTGTTTCGTTTAGAATCTACCATCTTCAGCTATACCCCAACAATTTCTTTCTGTTTCTTCTTGTTTTTTCTTTTTCTTTTTCTTCTTCTGTTCCTCTTTCTCTCGATCTCTCCCTTCACGCGTTTGGTCAGCAGCACGGTATCCGGGCGCTTTTGGCTGATTGGTGACTGTTGTCCGACCCGGCTATCTTTCCTTCTCACAGGAAAGTTCATGGCCTAGCCGGCTCATGTGGCTTGTGTCCTGTGATTTGTTTAGGCTCTAGGTCGCACAAGGGTGGCAGGTCACACTAGGGACGAGAGGGATTGGTTGGTAGGAACGTGGGTATGCCCACCCGGCCCGCCGACTTTGTGGAGAGGATAGGAGATAATGGTGGCGGAGGAGCCAGACCATGGAACATTTAGAAAGGACAGGCACCGTGTGACGAGTTCTACTGGAGTGTTGGGGCTTTTGTTGGTCAAATTCCCAACCGGATGAAGGGGACAAAGCAACAACAAGGGAATGCTTCACGGGAAGCTGGGAGTTGTCACGAGAGAAAATAAGAAACGGATTTCCAAACACGACGTGATCTGCTTGTTGCGTCTGGCGAGGCATGAGATGCCCGAAACGAGCTCTGTCCGGTAGCAAAGAAGCAGATGGTCATCAAAACGAAGGCCGACGCAGATTACTGCCTAGTGATTTCGAGCGCCAGCAAAGTTCCAGTGTTCATGAGAGCGGGCAGGGAAAACTAGCATAGTGCAATAGTCTTCCGACAAAAAGAAAAAACAGCGAGCAAACAAATTCGGGTCAAATATCTTGAGAATAAAGCGTGGCCATTGCTATAGGCGATCACGCCAAAGGGGTATCATGAATATGTTTTTTCTTCAGTTCCCTTGTGTCCCCTAACCGCATCCCAATAGCCCAGCCCGGACTTCCCCCCCATCCCTCGACACCTTAGACCACTAAACCTGACAAGCAGGAGGGAAAGCATAAAGAGAAAAAAGGTAGAAACAGTTTCAAGTCGAGTGGCTTGCAGCCCCACCCAATACGGCCACAAGCGCCGCAACAGCCATGGAGGCGAGGGCGACCAAGATGCCTAAGACGAGGGCGATGCCACCTGCAGTGATGGTGCTCTTCTTCTTCGGTTGCGCTTTGGGGTCGTCCATGTCGTCAAGGACGCCCTCGAGCCGATGAGCCATCTGCACGTCGGAGAAGTTCTCCCTGACCCGCTTCGGGCCAGCCTCGCGCATCTTTGACAGCATCTCGCTCTTTGCACCACCAGCGCAGAAGTAGGACGAGGCATCCAGGACCGTCTCGACGACCTTTGTCCAGGCCGGCACGTCCTCCGGGTCCCTCAGCCAGCCCGTCTCGCCCTCGAGAACCGTCTCGACGGGCCCGCCGCTGTTGCAGGCCAGGACGGGCAGGCCGGCGAGCATGGCCTCGAGGGGCACGATTCCGAAATGCTCCTCTGCCGGTGTGTAGAGCAGCATACGGGCCGACTTGAGGAGTGATGCCTTGAGGGCAGACGGGACCGAGAGCAGGAAGAGCACGTCGACTGAGGCGTCGCGGGCTAGTGCCAGCGCCGTCACGACCGTCTTGGTCGTCGCATGGCCCAGACCCAGCTCCTCGGCAAGTTGGGCCAGCTCGGTGTGGTACGAGACATTCTCTTCGACGCGGTTGTCATAGCCGCCTTGGGTTTGTGGGCATTATTAGCCTCGCATCAAGAAAGCACAAAAAGAAAAAGAAGGAGCCATAGAACTACTCTGGTTGATACAATTCTGGGTAGGGTCTTTACCTGCAACGACGAGCTTGACGCCCTGGCGCTTCTCCTTGACCAGGCCAGCAAAGGCCCTTATGGCCAGGGCGATGTTCTTCTTTCTCTCGAAGCGGTTGATGCTCAGCACGATCTGGACGTCTGCCCAGTCGAGAGCCTCGGCGCTGGCCTCTTCTCCCTTCTTCCCCCTGCCCCTCGGCTCCTCTGCGGCATTGACGTCGACGCAAGGGTACACAACCCGGAGCTCGGTAGCAGCTGCGAGCTGCGGCCACGTGCGCTCGACGACGCCGCGCGTAAAGGTCGAGTTGACGGCCACGGCGTCGGCGAAACCCATGCTCCAGCCCTCGAGGGCGTCGAAGGGGACACGGTACAGGCGTTTCCACCACATGGCGCGGCCGCGGGCCAGCAGCAGGTCCGGGAAGTGGCAGTAGAACAGGATGCCGGGCGACGAGGCCGGCCCCTTGCCGGGGCGGCTGCCGTGCGTCAGGTGGGACAGCAGGGGCAGGCCTGCGCTGAGCTGGTCGACAAAGAAGGCGTCGGGCCGGAGCTGGGCCAGCTCGTCCGTGAAGAGAGAGATGTGCAGGATCAGGTGCAGCTGGCGCAGGATGGCGCAGAGGATCGAGAAGCGTGAGAGGATCGAGGGCGGCACGAGCGAGTTGCCACGTACGCGCACGTCGAGAGTGCCTTTTTTTTTCGTTGCTCACTTTGTGTTAGCACCGGCCATCTTTTCTTTTGCCGTCCATTCAGCAGCGCAGGCAGGGCAGACACGAACCATCGCGGGCCTCGTCAAAGCAGTGCTTGGGGTCGCAGTGACTCGTGAAAATGACGACCCTGTGGCCGCGGTTCTGCAGGCCAACGGCGGCATCGACCACCAGGCGCTCGGCGCCGCCGATGCCCAGGTCCGGGTGCAGGAAGACGACCGTCTTCTTGGGCCGTGAGGCGGCGTCGCCGTCGCGCTTGGCCATGCTTGAGGCGTTGCGGAATCGGCGTGGGCGGGAAGAGGTTGAGGAGGGCCAGCTCAGCAGTTGGCTGTGCGAACTGTGCGAGCTTGTGGAGCAGAGGAGCCAGGCTGAGCTCCAATGCCAGCGGCACGTCGTGTCGTGTCAGTTGGGGTCCATGCAGGGGCCTGTGGCCTGGAGCAGGGCAGGGAAGCGCCTTGCCCCACCATGTGCGTGGGGAGCTGCAGTGCGGCAAAAGCGTCGTCAATTCACTCGTGCGGGGTCGCGGGCGCGCCGCCGGCTTAGCCTAGGCAATGTCGCCGCCTGCAAAACAAGCACAGCAGAGCCCGCCTTGATGCAATTGATGTTCGTAAATTCGTTCCGAAAGCTCTTTTCAACGCCACCATGACGCGAAGTACATGCATGCCGCCCGTATCCCTATCCTACACTGCAATATACACCCCTTGAGCATGCCGCAGCACAAGCCAAACTCCGCCCGCGGGCTGCCCTTGTTGGCACCATCCCTCATATTACCATGTGCCTTTTTCATACGCCCAAGCAAAAAGGGAGAGAGGAAGAGGGGAAGAGAAAAGGAACAAAGACAAAACACGCTCGAAGAAATAAAAGCAAATGATGCCGTGATGGTACAGAGAATTCAGTGGTGAAGAAAGGAAGGAATTCAAAAAGAAAAAAAAAAAGAAAAAAACAGCATAATGACATGCCATCATGCAAAACTATTCTCTGCCATCCACGTCAGCTCGCCACGGCGCATGCTGCGAGGACCGCGGCCATCCTTTTCGTCTTCAACCGTCCTGACGGAAGCGGCAAATGGCCGACTGCGCTCAAGACGCGATGAGTCCAGCTTGATGGTTGACGAGCCTTCCGAAGTGACGGCAGACGAATCGTTGCACCGCTGCAGGTGTTTCGGGATGCCGGCACCTCTGTCGGTGGTCTCGACGCCTTGTGGCTTGCCTTGACATTGTACGGGTGGCGAAGACCGGCCAGTATCGCTGCAGTCGACTGCGTCACTTGCCGACTTCTTGGTCGAGGCCGTGATCTCGGATGTTGCACTTGGCTCAGTATTAGTCGTCAGATTCGTCGTCGTCGTTGTGGTGGTAGTAGTGGTTGTTGTTGTATGTCGGCTGTGGCTGCTGCTCGTGCTAGCTGTGGCCGAGGCCGAGCTGGAGACGTCGACGCGGCGGCGAGGCGATGAGGGAGCAGACTGTCGGGCCGCCGCCAGCCTCTCCATCAAGGCGACGAGGTCCGGCGTGAGCCAATTCTCGGCTATGATTGTATCCCAGACCGAGTCCCTCAATGAAACCAGCCCACGGTCGAGCGGCAGACCATCGAGAACCCGCATAGACTTGGTGCTGCTGGCCCACATGAGCTCGTACAGCCTCCGGTGCTTGTGTGTATCAATGTCAAGGCGGCCGCGGTACGTCGAGTCCATCTCGACATCCGCAGGCGCCATGGCAAACGGGCCCAGTGCTTCGCCGTTAGCCGCGCACGCGTCCTTGCTGGTGTTGGGCACCAGGTTGCCTGGGGCGTAGAACCCAAGCGTCGCAGGGTTTCCGCGGAGGTCCAGTTCCGTCAAGCCCCGCAGACGGCCGACGGCCTTGTGGACGCGGGCCACATCGCGGATCCGGTTGCCCGCGGCCGCGAGCTTCTTAAGCCTTGGGATGCCCGCCAGGCACGAGAGCGACGAGATTGCGTTGAAATTAATGTTCAGCTTGCGAAGGTTCTGCAGCAACTCGGCCGAGTTTTTGGGCAGCGACCGCAGGCCGCAGTTGGCCAGCTCCAGGTGCTGGAGGTTGAGGAAGGGATTCGGCGGCTCGAACGTGCCGATGTTGTTGCCCGAGAGGTACAGCTTGCGCACCTCACAAGCGCCGGCGAGGAACGACGTGTCCAGCGGCTGCGACCCGCGTTGTTCGCGCAGCGAGAGGCTGTCCAGACGGGTTGCTTTGGAGAAGCCCGAGATGGTGTGCAGGCGGTTGCCGTCGGCGAGAAGCCTCTTGAGCCTGGGCAGGAGGCTGACGTCTAGCTGCATAAGCTCGTTCTCGGTGACGTACAGATCCGTCAGGGACTCGAATGGCTTCCCACTGGCGATGTCGAGGTGGTCGATCTTGTTCCTCTGCAGGTTCAGAACGGCGAGGGACGCGAGCTGCTCCACGTGGGCAACCCTCCTGACTCCGCTGCCTTCCAGGTCCAGCTCTGTCAGGCTTCGCATCTTTGCAAGGTCAAATTCGAGCTCCTCAATGTGGTTTCCTCGCGCGCGCAGCGTCTGCAGGCCCTCGTGGCATCTGAGGCCGTCGAGGCTGGCCAGGTTGCAATTGTCCGCCGTGAGGTTGCGCAGGTGCACGAGCTGGCTCAGGCCCGAAAGCGTGCGAAGGTCGTTGTTGGAGACGTCGAGGCACTGCAGGTTCATCAGGGCACCCCAGGCAGTCAGATCCGACAACTGGTTGTGGGAGGCGCGGAGAAAGCGCACCGTATCGGGAACGCCGCTCAGGTTGCTGATGGAGTTGTTGGAGACGTCGAGGTGGACGACATGACCGCAGAACTCGTTGAGCTTGTGGAGACTCGTCAGCTTCTTGTCGCCCAGGTCGAGCTCCATCAGGTCCTCCCAGTAGGGCTCAAAGGGCTCAAACTCGGAGAGGCACGAGACGAGATGTGCGAGGCTCTGCGACATAACGCGACCCTCGCCGTCGCCCGTGACGTGGCGCGTGTTGCCGACGACATAGCTGGCCTCGAGCATGGCCGACGGCGAGCCGTGGTGGTGCATGGTGAACTCGGACATGGGGCTCAGCGACAGGTTGCCGACATAGTGGTTCAGCACGGCGGCCGTGTCGTGCTGGAAGGCGACGTGGGGGCGCGCCGGCGTGTGCAGGACAAAGCTGAGGCTCGCCTGGCGGTGCGCGCCGGCGGCCGGGGTGCGGCAGACCACGACGCTATCCTCGGGCAGAATGCTCAGCTGGTTCTGCGGCAGCTCTTGCGTGTCGTCCTCCACCGCCTCTTCGCGTGCGCAGTGGGGGTGCTCAGGCAGCCCTGCGTCGGACCGGCTGTGCTCGTCCTGCTCGTCAATCCGGGACACAGGGCGGGGGACGAAGCCCTGGCTGCCACGACGCAGTGACAGCTGCTTGGCAGGCGGCCGTGATTGGCCGCGCGACACCACCCTTGCTCGGCCCCTGGCCCCGGCTGCGGGGGTTGATGCGGTGTAGCGTCCGCGCTGGACGGGGTCGCGCGACACGCTTCCGAGCGACCACGCGTGCAGATCGCCCTCGTCACTCGCCGAGCTGTCTGCAATTGCCGCCGTGGCGTCGTGGATGATCGACGCCACTGGTGACGAAAACGTGATGGTGAGGTTGCGCTTCTTGGACGACCCAGTGCGCCCGCCGCGGCCCTCGTCGAGCCCAATCTCGTGCTCGACGTCTCCGCCCGTCTCCATGGCCTCCAGCCTAGCGAGCTTGTCTGGCGACGGAGCTGGCGTCGAGAACTTATGCTTGGTCGCTACGGGGCTCGACTCGGGCAGCTGCACGCTAGACTCGTCGGCCGCCTCGACAGTTGCAGGCCTGGGCTGCGCCGCGGCAGCTGCCGACGACAGCTGCCCGCCCGGCGACAGTGGCCGGCGGCCCAGCTCCGCGAGGCCGTTCTGCATGCGGATCCGCTGCATCTCAAACGTCATGTCTACGCTCAGGTCGGGAATGTCGGCAAAGGGGTCTTCCTCACTGACCGCGTCCGACGGCAGCGCATTGGCTGGTCGGGGCTGCGGCCGGGCGGGGCACCCCGGCTTGCTCTTGACCCACACGTTGCGCTCGCGGTCGAGCACCATGTTGCCGACCTGGTCCGGTATGAGGTGCGAGATGGTTTGTGGGGCGATCGTCCTGCGTGTGTCGGACCCACGCGACGAGGCCGTCGGGATAGATCTGCCAGTCGAGTACCCTGCCGAGGACATGGACCCGTGCGTTGGGTAGCCGTCGCTAGCCTGGTTGTGGCTTGTGCTAGGGTTGCGACTTATGCGGATGTTGGGGGGGTCCGAGATGACCTGTTCCGAATCCAGGCCCAGGCGCCCGGATCCCCGAGCAGCGCTGTCCTGCAGCTGTTGCTCCGCCTCCTTGAGCGATCGGATGACGTCCTTGGCGAGCCCGAGCGACCGGACAGAAGACCCGATGATGTCGCCGATGTCGCTCTTCTCCTCGTACTTGCGGAGCCGCGCCAGCACCTCCGGGTCCACCTGCCTGGCCGTGGCCCTCGGCAGAGGGGGCCCGTCTCTGCTCGGCGGCCGCGAGAAAGGCTCCTGTGTAGACTCCTCGAACGAGCCTTCCACGTCTTCTCGCTGCGCGTTCTCCTCGTCAGACTCGTCCACGCTCGTCAGTCCACTGCGCGGTGGGCCGGCATTGCGTATCATAGTCATGATTTTGTTGGCCTCGTTGAGGAAATCCTCCGTCTTGATCGACGGCTTGCGGTCGGCCTCTGCCGGTTGGCCCGGCCGAATGGGGCTCGACCGTGTCTCTGTCTGCTCGACGAGCACGCTGGTCTCGTCGCCTACTCCCGAGTAGTCGGCCACTTCCTCGACGAACGGCTTGCGGTTCAGCTGGACCGGTGACCGCTGGTTGGGAGTGGGCGAACGAGGCCGCAAGACGTGGCGGCCTGCCAGCACCTCGGGTACCCCTGATCTCCTTCGGCTGCCATCCAGCGTGTTCTTTCTCTTCCTCCCCATCATCGACTGCATGGTCCTGCTGGTCGACTGGACCGACTCCACCGCGGGCGGGGAATCCTCCACATACGACACATCCGACTTGTGAAGCGTCCGTCGCCGCTTTGGCGTCGGGTCTTTGTTTGGAGAGTTCCTCCGGCGCTTGCTGTCGGATTCAGCGTCACGCCGGTCGGGTGTCGCGGGGGCGTCCGAATCTTCTCCTCGGAGCCTCGCCGCATGCCTGGCCAACGGGGTCGCGACCAGCTTCGTGCGCTGCCGGTTGATAAACAGCTCGCTCTGTGCCGGAGGCGAGGAACTACCACCCCGGTGAACGTGGAACATTCGGTTGGGGCCCCGTGCTTGGTCCAGGCCAAGTGCCGACGCGTCACGGGAGCGGTAGGCAAAGGTCTCTGTAAACTCGTATCCATCGAGGTCGCCTTCGCCGAAGAAGGCAGACGAGTCTCGCCCCCCTGGCTGCCTGTTGCCATTGATGGATGCTTTGGCGCGGTACGGGGTAGGCTGCGCCATGCTCGAGTCGCCAGCCCCAGATTCCAGGGCCGACCGCGAGGCATCCGTCATCTGGTCCTCGAACTGGCTGATGCGTCGCATGAGGGTCTGGTTGGTGAATGTGTCATAGGGACCAAAGAGCTTCAACGGGCTTCCAGACCCGCCACGGACTGTGCCGATGACGGCCTTCTCTGGGCTGGGATTGGGGGCCTGGGGGTGCCAGGGGCTTTCATTCTGGCTCGGGTTGCGGCTATGAAAGTTTTCTGTCCGGATTGTCGCGAACTGCTTTGGGGTACTGGCCTGCAGAGATTCCTCCAGGAACATTTCGGATGTGCAAGGCCCGCTAGGCTCCGGACTCAGCAGCCGGTTGTGGAAAGATCCGTCAGCGGACCGTCCACCCCTTCGCGTGTTGATGAAGCCGCCCATCTTCTCGTAGTCGTCCGTGTTCTCCGGGTTGAGAGATCTGTCATCGGCGGTGCGCTCGGCATCCTCAGGCATCCTGTCCGGCTCCGTGACCACCATCTGGTTCAGTCGGAGCTTGTCAAGGCGTTTTCGCAGTTCCATCGGAGGCACCTCCATTGGCGCAAAGCTGGGCTGGCCGTCCTCACCACCGCGCCGCGCGATGAATATTGGGCTGAAGGCCTCGTTGCGGAGGACACTCCAGTTGCTGACCTTTCTGGCCTCGTCGTGCCATTGAGGGATTCTCAGCTCGCTGAACCCCTCAGCCGAGAGAATCTCACTATGCTGTTCCTGGCTGACGACCTCGGATGATTCCTTCACCAGACCGCTTTCGTGGCTGTGGTCTGCATCCTCAACCGCGGCCGCACGGGGAGTCGGTCTCCTAACCTCTCCTGGCAGTAACTGGCTGACGGAGAAATCACCCACGTGTATTTCAATCGTGGAATTGTCTCGGTAGACCGGAGGACTTGAAGGAACTGTGGTGTCAAACACGGGCATCCGCATCACGCTCTCCTCCTCCTTGTCCTGCTCCTCATCTTGCTCCTCCTCCTCTTCCTCCTCTTCCTCGATAACCGGGGGCTTTGTTGTCGGTGGTGGGGGTTTGAAAATATTCTCCAGGCCGGTGGCGGCTGAGCTGAACAGATCGCGCTGCTCGCCATATGCGAGCTCGCCGTCGATAAGTCGTCGTCTCCACTCGGGCGTGTCTCCCTTTCGTTTCCCGCCAGATTCTGAGGATTTCTGGTGGACAGTGTTATGGATAACCGAATTTGTCGACGATCCTGATACGGATCTCCTGCTGAGGTACTTCCTGGGCTGTCCGTTGCGTGGTGCGCGTGTTGGGGTGATGGCTGCATCTTTGGCGGGAGAAGGACGCTGCTCCTCGGGTATGTTGTGGTTTATGCTGCGCTCGCCGAGCACAGCGCTGCTATTCGCAAAGGCCACGCTGGGGAATCTCTTGTTGCCGGATGGATTACAGAGCCGGGGGATACGGCCGCTGGAGCCGCGGCCCGGCGAGCCAGTAGTCGGCGAGCCTCGAGGTAGCCGCTTGCTGGTGTTCCGCGACTGGGCGCGGGAACTCGGTGTTGGAGTATGGATTACAGAAGGGCCTTCTGATGGGGGCTGCGAGACCCAGTCCTCGGAGAGCGAGTCGAGCCACGCGTGGCCCGCCATTTCCGCGGCTGGCAAACCGCGAAGAGTAGGAAACGGGCTGTTCGGTGTACGGAACGGGTCCGGCGCGCTGGCTGGCTATGGGTGCTGGATGGTGTCAATCCCGCTGTGCGTCCATCAAAGAGGATGGCGAGAATCAAGTGCGCCCTCGAAATCCAAGGCTGCGGCGGGCGCGCGTGCGCGGGGGGCTCGGGTGTCAGAGAGCTGGGCTAGCGAGATGTTGTCGTGTGCGCTGCGCAGCAAAACAAGCGCAGACGCGAAGTTCCGGGCGACACGCAAGGGAAATAAGCCGACGCGAAGTAGTGCGAAAAGAAACAGTTCAAGCGCGCACAAGCGATATCGAGAAACAAAACAGAGGCCCTGTGATAATGACGATGGTGCGTGCGGTGAACGTGCGGCCGGTTGACAGAAGCGCGGCTGTTTTCGAGCAGCGCTCCACTCGCTGAACAAGGACCTCAAGTGTGATTGCTGCGGGTCCTGCAAAACAACAGGAGCGCGATTGCCATTGGCGGTCTGCGGGGTCCCAGCTTGCGCCATCGCCGTAGCAACGGCCAGCATCCCTCACTTCCCAGCCGGGCGCATTGGCGTCAGTCAGCTCCAGCCTCGCACACCTGTTCGAAACCCCAGGGACCTGCCTGCCAAGCCGAACTTTGACTGCGGAGCAGGAAAGCCAGCTACAGTCAAGCTGACATAGATCGCCCAGCTGGGCACATACCTAGGTAGCTCCTAGGCAGGTGGCTGCCCATCGACCCTAAACCCTCTGTGGATGAATCTGCTCTTACCGATTCCCGTGAACAAAATCGTACAATGGATTTCATCGCACCAGATTAGCCATAGTTCTGTGTGAAGCCGGTCTTGTTCACGACTGTTGGATGGATTGCGGTCTTTCGATGGCGCATCTATCCCCTGCGTGTTGGAAGACGCCAAATCATGTGACCCGCGTAAAGGGGGCTTCGGTCTATGTGGAGAAACGCGTCACTTTTGAGAAACGAACCGCGTTCTTCGCCACGGCCACCCAAGACCAACAGCCGTCTCCGAAACGAAACCAACCTTGGCTATGAACCCTTCCTTGCCAACCCCCCTACCAGACCCACGTATGAAGCTTGCATCAACCACCCGCCGTGGAGAGGCACGCCGCGGGACACGGTTATAGCCTCGCTATCGCATGCCACATTCCTCCCGGCAAACGCTTCGCCAACATGACCGAGGATGGCCGCCAGCTCCCTGGCGTGCTCGACGACTCGGCCGTTTTCGAAACCTACCATCACGCCGATGATGTGTTATACATCGGCTCCGACGACGAACACTACGAAAGCCCCTCGCACCGGCTGCAGCGCTGCAGAGAGCAATACAACGCCTTCAATCAAACAGGGTGGCGCGTGCCTCCTGTTCTCCTGACTGCTGGACTCAAGGGGCCGTTCAGCAGCGACGTTTGGGACAATCCATGGCGGAGCAGGAGTGCCGTGCCCGTCAAGATGAGCCGAAAGGGCAAAAACGCGCTGACGGGGAGGGTCACGAAACCCTTCCAAGATGCTGCCCCTCCGACGACCAAACCCCGCCCGATTCCAGTAGCAGATTCCATGCTTGGACATGCGCGAGAAACGACGACGAATATACTCAAGCCGAAGGCTGCAATCAAATCGAATTCACGCCGCCCAGCTGTCTCGGCCCAGAGAGACACATCAGAGCCCAGATTCGCACACAGCAGGCGGAATCCCAAGAAGCGCAGCGGTTCGTCGACAGACTGGCTTCGACGAGTCAATTCCCCGAAGCGCCAGAAGCCCGACCCGAGCGAAGAACCCTTTGCCAGTTCTCCAACCGACAAGCTTGGCCACCAGCGCTCGCGCATCTATGTGTCCACCGATCCATCGACAGCTGGCTCTTCACTCAACCACAATCCTCAGCACGAAACGCACCTTCAGCCACATTATGCGTCAGGATCGTCTCTTTTTCCAGACGAAGATACTCACATTGAGGACTCCTTCGTTGTTGATGAGCACTCGCTGATGCACACACCAACTCATCCGTCTCGAGTTCGGGCAGGCAACCTCGATCCTCTCAGATGTATTGGGACGCCTCGCACAGATGATTCGTCCTTGGCTATTGCTCGTGCACGCTTCTTGATCGAGATGGGCAAGTCACCGCATGCGGCCGCAGCAAGGACGAGCAACGTGGCAGGCGACACACCTGTTAATACCAAGCAGGGAACAGCTCGGATCTGTGTGGGAGAAGTCTCATCAACTCATATACCAAGTGCGTATGTTGAGTTTACGACTCAGCAAGATGATAGCTTCTGTTACCGTGCGAGGGCAATGCGCGATACCCATTCTACCAGCGGTACGCTCCGTAATAGAATCGAGACGCGTGCCGAGGGAAGCCCGATGGAGGGAGCGTGCCCAGCCACCAATTCGGCCTCTAGACTGGTCGCTCCACTAGAGAATCGACAGGATATGGCAGGCCGATCAAATGCTGGGCACCAGGCCCAAGGGACCAATATGGATGGGTTCTCCCGGGCTAGTCGTCAGTCGGACCCCGATCATTCTGACGACATGAACGCCGCGACGAACGTCGTGGAGGAAATGAATGTCACCGCCGCAGCTGACGCTACAGAGGAAGACACAATTCCAGCTGCGTTCTCTGTAGTAAAGGCCGAGTTTTATGCTCCCAATGCGGCAACGTCGCTTGTCGCGCGACACGCCCGCAAGCAACATGCATCCACGGCTGACGAGACGCTGGTTCCGGAGAATGGCTGTACAACCATGTTTGACTCTGAAGAGACAACACTGCTGGCCGAGCCAAGCACCAATCCCACCCCTTCCCTCTTAGCCGAGCTGAAAGACTCTGGAGTTGACGTGAGAAGCAAGTCTGTCGCCAGCGCTGAGAGGGACAGCCTACCTGCTTCTTCTCACGCTATTTCGACTCCAAGGCCTCCCCAAGCAACCGAGATATCGGGATGCTTACTGCAGTTGAACCTTGGGTTTCAACACCAAACACCAACCGACAATGTGAGGATATTGTCACAATCGTCCGTACCTGCGTCGACACAGGTGAACCCCGAGGGCTTGCCTCTGCCACATTCAGAAGCACCCATAGACCCGGCTGTGGGACACGAGAATCCTACGTTACTTATCTCACCCCAGAGTCACTCATCTACGGCCAGCGCGCTTATTGAGGATGATGTTTGGGATTGCAAGGTGGAATACAACGATTCTCACCGGGCCACTTTCCAGTCAGGCATGGAGGAGCGCCTAGTGAACCGTGTGGACTTGGAAGATGCCAGGCTCGCGACGCAAGACCAGAGCCCCTGGGCAGCCTCCTACACTGCGCCATTTTCCAGAAATCCAACGATCGGTCCACTGGCAGCACCTTCCACTCCCAGGGACTCGCCCCAGGCACATTCTCTGTATCTCACGGCAGCTGATATCAGTGACATGGCGCGTTCCGATGACCAAGCAACGCCATCGCCGGCTGTCCAGAGCCCCTGGGCCCATTTGGATCTCCAAACCCCTTCTCTTCCAGTCAGCGGCGCCATCTTTCCCTTGCCTCGGTTCGTTTCTCCTCAGGCACAGGAGGTCCCGAACCCGGTCCTCCCGTGTCTCAGTGCCAGAATCGAACAGGAAAGAACAAACAGTTCGCCGAACCATGGACGGCCATCAATACCCGAGGACAAACCATCCAGCCTTCCAACGCCAGATCTCAGCGTCTCTAACAAGCCATTCCGCCAGTTCCTGTCCCCATCTCCGAGGGCCAGACGGTCCCATGGCGACCTTGGAAATACAGCAACAATCACATGCAATGGGCTTCCCCAGATCGCTCCAGAGACAGTTGATGGGCTCCCCCAGGTCTCGCCAGAAATGCTTCAAGAGGTGCTCTCGAACCCTTGGGCTCAACCCCAGAGGCCAGTAAAACGTGTACGATTTGCCCCTCTTCCGGGCGAAGTTGGGGAAGACGACGATTCCCCGAGAGCTTGTTCACCCCAGACAAGCGTTTTCAGTAATCATCATAGCAGCTCGGGCATCGAGTGCGAGCATGACAATGATGAGGACTATATCGAGGCCGGATTGCCTCAGCAGAAGGCACAGAATGTCGCACGGGCCAAGAAAATTGCTGCACTGGCGACTGCAGTCCCTACTCCGCACTTAGCCTCCGCGAGGCCATGCTCGCCGCCGCCTCCCTCGAGAATGTCAACAGATGATCTACCGTCCGAGGTTACCCTGTTCAGAAATCATTTCGCCAAAATGGAGGGAAAACAGCACCCTCTAGCCTCGCGACCGACTCCCATCAGATTTTTGGCTGAAAATCATCATGTCACACCCAGCAGCCAGGCTGCGGACGCGGCTGCCCAGAGATTCGTGGATGCGGACCGCCGCAAATACAACACGTCTGGCGCCCTTTTGGAGCCTGCTTTGGGCGCCTCTGGTGGCGTTCCGAAGCTCCGGAGCGCCCTCAAAAGCTCGGCAGTTTCCCATGATGATGCGCTGGACGACGTCAGCGCCGTCATCAACAATCTTGGGGACTTCCTGGGCTCATGGGATCTGGATGCTGAGCTGACCAAAGCAACTACCGAAAAAGAAAAGGGGAGAGATTCAGACTCGGGATTGGGCACATTCAGCCTCTCCATGGATATCGGTCAATGGACTTAGGTATTGACTGGGGCACTGAGAAAGCCCAGCTCTCTCATGAAGCGGCGATTCCACCTCCAGGGTTTTGGCACTTGCAGTTTCTGAGCCGCACGCCAAGGGCTGTCATTGGCTGTTTTTTTTTCAACAAAGATCCCCGTTTCTTGTACTCGACTTTCTTTTGTTTTCCTTTTCTGGAATGGTAACAATGATCCGGATGCATTGTATTTTGGGGAAATCCGGACGATGTTGTCGCACATCACGATACCTCGCATATATCACGTTCTCCTTTTCTTATCACGGATCACCTGACGTACCAGGAAGTAGCGTTTGTTCATCACAAATACCTCGGCTTTTTACAGGCATAGGATCACTTACTGTCCAAGGGTATCCCTTTTAAAAAAAAAAAAAATAATAGAATTATACGGCTCTCGCCGGCCCCGACCTAATTTTTTGTCGAGATACATGTATGCTACACACGAATGTCTAGTCGAGGCACTTCAGGCCCAGACTGATTACCACATGCGCTTTGCTCTAGACCTAGATAGTTAAGGAAAGGCAAGCAAACCTATCATGCTGAACCAAGGAAGCACTGCGTCAAGCAAGACGCCACAACCATGTGATCGACAAGACGGATGCTTGTTTTCGGCCCGTAGAATATTGCGTGGTCCTTTGCCGGTTAAGAGTTGACGTGTGTCAGAATCTCGGCCATCCCTCCCATCATCTTCAAGACAAGTGTACAATGTGTTCTTGAAAGCGTTGCCTACGCAAAGTCCTTATCCTGCGTTTTCTGGATGGACTCACTCTCCAGATGCCAAAGACGATGAAATCAAAAGGGAAAAAATGCCCAAGGACCATCCTCTCTTTCTCGGGCGTTCGGTCTAACGTCTTCCGGGAAAGGTAGTTCTGGATAAGCACTGTACCCTGCCTGCAGCTCTCCTTGGCTCTGCCTTCCTTTTTTTCAATCGGCATTTCATCTGTACCTACCGAAAAGCAAATATCCCAAGTCGCATAACCCAACCGCCACGGCCCCCGGAACAGTTCTAGCTCAGAAAATCCGGTTATAGCCGCCACCTGGGAGATAAGAGTAGTGTCATGTAAAGTGAGTTGAGCACGTAGTTCACGCGCGGGAGGCCTGCGGTCACATTCGCATAACAGCGCGCGTTATCTGATCCCTCCCGAGGGCGGGACGCAGCAGAGATACATGGGCGGCAACGGTAGAAAATACAAGCAAGATGATGATTGCACCGCCGTTTCTTTTGTCTGGGCCGTGTGGAGCAAACGTCACGCCAGATAAGCTCAAGCGAGAGCGTACAAACTGATTCTTTCTGGCAATTAAGAGAAAGCTCTCCGGAGAAATCAGGAGCAGCAACGAGGAACCAGGAGGCCTCCGAGAGCACCCCCCAAGACAGATGCATGCATGCATGGCTGCAGATAAGGCCACATTGGCCTTTGGGATCCGGCCAAATAGCAGCGTTTATCCGTTTGCCTTGAGACCGGTGAAGATGGCGGTTCGTGGATCGCACAGGCTGGTGTCACGATTGTTTCGGCAGGAAGAGAAGGGGTGATAAGGAGGAGGGAGAGGTAGGGCAAAGGAAAGAATTATGGAGGCGGGTAACAACATGCAGATGCAGACCTGGCCAGGGAGACGGCATGGTGATGAAACCTTCAAATTCTCAATGAGATGGCTACCTGCATAGCTATGTAGGTACCCAAGTGTATTTCCGCCTCACAATGATGAGAGGAGCTGGGGATCACGCTTGGGCTGTTGAGGGGACATTTCCTGCTTTCTAGACGTGTCTCCAGACGGCGACCTGTGGAGGTGCACGTTCCGGGATGATTGGTGCTGACAGGGCTGTCGCGAGGGGGAGGGCATGAGTGCCAACGCATTTGCATGGAGAACCGTGGCTGACGCTGTTGGGTACGCGACTTACAACGACACCCCCAGATTACCAGCCCAGAAAAGAAACATGCAAACGATTCCAAGGTCTGGCACTCAATACTTTGTTTTTTCTATTTATGCCAGCGTTGCTTCCGCTTGGCCGATCCATACATACACTGAGGGGTAAAGGCCAAAAAAAACGACATGTCAGAATAGAGAAAAGTTTCGGGCAAACATACAGAGGTCCATCGCAGCATGAGATGGAGGTTAAGCCCTTGTCAGCGATAAGTTTTAGGCCAATGCGCGCCGTGCCGCCCGTCTTAGTCGGGCCACTTGGGAGCACCCAAGAGCAAGAGTGGCCTCTCTCGGCCTTGCTCGTCACGCCTGTGCTGCATTTTTTTTCTTGGTTGATGGGCGCAGCTATTTCCGTGACAACCATTTTGGGTTCTTCTGGTCAGTTCTCGCGTCGCGAGCCTCTCACAACCATCGGACTGGAAACGTGATGTTGGGCTGACCGCTTGCGGGTCCTTCTGCGTCGTTTCTGGGGCACCGCGTGTCTGAGTAGCCCAGGTCTGGGTGGCTTTCAGCTGGACGTGTTGACACATCGAGATCGAGCCCCAGATACCCAGTTCGAAGGCAGAGTGGGTCGGGATTTGCATCCAGCCATACGGTAAAATGCGAAAGGCGTGCAGGACGCGCGAACGCCCGGACGGGAAAATTCCGACAATAACTTGTTTGTGAAATGCGACCAGGATAGGCGAAGCAATCGAGGGCGGGCACCTCTGGCTTTCCTGTCCATGCCCATGCCGATCCACGTTCGGCGAGGCCTGTCGAGGCAACATATCGACTTGATGTGCAGCCGAAGATGCATGGGTTCCGCGGGAAGGAGGCCCCGTGGCGTCGAATGATTTTGAAATACGACGGGGGGAAAATAGCAAAGGGATGCGTAAAGAAAAAAAACGTCATCAGTTGGCGTAGCTTCGCCCTGGCGTGGAGCTGTACAGCCTCAAAAAGGCCGAGCAAGCACCTGCCTACCTATCTAGGCACGTAGCACGCCTAGGTATAGCAAAGCTTCGCGCATGGAAGCTTTCCGGCCGTGACGAGGGAGGGGCACGCTGGACTCATCATCCAGCCAGCCAGTCCGGTTTCGGGCCTGGGACGTGGCTGCCCAAACAGGTGCCCACTTTATTGGCTCCCAGGGCTCGGCAGCCCGCTCGTTCCTGCGGTCAACGACCCAAATGGGACATGGGCACGGTACTGGCTGGCCCCTGGCTGGCCCGGTCTGGGGTTGGGATTTGCCTCTCTGGCCGTGGAGGGCGACTCACTCGAGCCCCGTCGCAATGGATGTCACCGCGCGGCCTGCGTTCCAGCCTGCGAATGCAGCCACCCCTCCTCCAAAGCAAATGCCCCAGCGATCGACTGACGGACGGCAGCGCAGCCCAAAGGCAACCCACACCACACATTCGCCCACGCACAGAGCTTACCCGGCCCCGTCCAGGGCATTTCTCGTGCTCTTGCGGACCAACCAGCCATCCTCCACCACTGACGTCGGCAAACGGGGGCGCCCCAGTCCGCCCGTCTCTTATCTCGGGGAGCCTCATATATCACCCGCATACGTACAGGCTGCAAACCACGCCCGCGCCCTCCCAATTCAGCTGCTCCAGGTACCCAATTCTGGTCGCACAGCACTGTACCCCGGCCCGCCGCCAGTGTCTTTTTGGTACCTCGCACGCGCCCCCCTCCCTCCACGAGGTTTCACCAGCACGAGCGTTTAGCGGCAGCAGAGACTGACTTTTGATTGCGTGCACCAGACCGCACGCACCGACAACCCAAGCTCACCGCAAATCCAAAACCCGTAGTCACCAACTCCCGCCGCCCATTGTCGCCACGCCGCCGCAGCAGAGCACGCACTCGAGGAAAGCAAAGCTGACCGCCTCCCTTTCGTTCCATCGCATTCCTCCCGGGCCACCACCACCACCGCCATCTCCCCACCCGGCGCGGAAACCGGCAGCGGCCGCCCAGCTGCCAGCCCACCCACCACCAGCCAACCATCACGACCCGTTCCCGCACACTTTTCCTCCCAAGGGCCCGCCAGATGTTTTCCTCATGTCCAGCCCGTCGTCCCAGCTCGAAAATACCGCACCAGTCCTGCCGTTGAGCAGCCTAGGCGCATCAGTCCCTGCCGATCTATCACCACACCCCCTTGCCGCCCCGTCCCATGGGGCGTGGCCACATCGCGGGCATGCCTCTGGCCCCTCGCCAGACACGGGCTCAGACATGGCTGCAGATGCCGATACCTATGTTGGTCGGGGAGCTGCTGCAGAGCACGTGCAAGCGGGCCTGCCAGTGCCAGGATCGGGAGCACCAGCAGGATCAGCATCAGCACCACCCCCGGTCTCTGTACTTTTCTCAGCACCAGCCCCTGTTCCGGCAGCCCAAACGGCTCCTGCATCCCCTTCGCCAGCCCAAGACCTCGCTCCCCCAGTGCAACAGGAGCAGCAGCAGCAGCAGCAGTTGCCCCCCAGCGGGACAGAGCAAAATAAAAAGGCTCGGGGCCCCGTCCTGCGACGCCCTAGTGGCCCGTCTCTGCTGACACAGGCTTTGGCTTCGGCTCGTGGCATCCTCTCTTCTCCTTTGACCTCTTCTCCTGGCGCGGCCCAGCCAGACCCGACCCGCCCCCTTTTACATGCCCAACCCCAAGGCAACCAGGACCTTTCGGGCAACCACCTGCACAGCTCTGTTGGCAAGCAACCGAAAGGCCCATCCGCGTCACCCAAAGTCCTCACCAGCCATAAAGATGTCCACGGCGACACACCAGCTCAAGGCGACGATGTCGGTTCCCTGACAGATTTCCACCCCCGTTTCGTGCCCTCCTCGCCCGCCATGCCGGCCTCGACCGTCCTGTCGACTGTCACAGTCTCGGCTTCCATTCTCCAATCCGCAGGCACCCAGCTGTACCCGAGCTTGACCCACAATGGCATTGACTTCGGCGGCGTAGACCAGAGGTCTTGGGCGCACCAGGGCTTGCGATCGCATAACACGCCCAGAGTCACCTCCCACCAACAAGAGCCCGACCGGGAGAACCGCCGTCCCGCCCAGAGCTCGGTGACGTCTACTGGCGCCGTCTCGACAGAGGAGAATACGCCTTCAGCCACAACGAACCTTCCTTCCCGAGCCCCCAACCAGTCGCGAACTACACAGGGTGAAGACTCCAGCGGCGCTCAGGACTCGAGGAGCTCACAGAGGCCACGGAATGTTGAACATAGAGTCTCAATGGGCCCGGAAAAGATATGGTCGATAGGAAGCGGTGAGAGGGGAGATAGCTTGCGCGACGGCCAGGTCGAGAAGTCTGTGACGGAGGTCCTGTCCGGCGTGGAACACAACAACCGCAGCCGCAAGGCTAGTCACAGCCTGCGTTTCTTCAAGGAAGGGCTGCCGGAGGAGAAGACGAAGAAGAAGGATTCGTCAAGATATGGAGGCTATGGGAAAGATCCTTTGTCCCCTCAGCTCGAAAACATACCTCAAGCAGAGAACAACGACCTCGAGGAAGATGATAAAGCTACAGGGGGCCGCAAGTCGCCTCGAGACCCCAGCACCGGCGGCCTCGCGGACTTGAGCCAAGTAACTCGATCCCCCGTGATAGCAGAAACGGCCCGTCTGAGGACGGCCTCTGATTACTTTGGAGATGCCGATGCAGTTGATAAGACGCCCACACTGCAAGATCCGGCTTTGAGGCGAAACCATGGCAGAAAGACCGAGGACTACGCCCTACTACCAGAGCCGGCTATTCTCGCCACGGAACATGGGTCCCACGAACGCAGGAACTCGGGTGACAGCACTGCAACGGCTGGTAGCGGCGAGGATGGGGAAGATTCAAGCGAGGAGAAGATCTCGTCTGCCGTATTTGTGCCTCACCAAGCACCAAAAGAGTCTGCCGGGACTGTACCTACAGCGCCAGTCAGCCTGCAGCGGCAGCCGCCGGGCCATCGACCAGCGCCAAGAGGCGATGATTGGTTGGTCAAGGCGGACGAGCCTGAAGCCGATCGACATGAGGACGAGGAGCAGTCTCCGGCTCGACCCAGCCAGAGCAGGGATATGCTCTCTCTCAGGGTTGAGACGTCCGAGATCGAGTATGCTCATGGCAAACACTCTGGGGACGAGTTTACCCCGCTGGATACCGACCAGCGCACTCCAGTTCCATCCTCGGCCGTATCGCAGCATATGGATTCGGCAGTGGAAGAACAGCTGGCTCCCGAACCGCCGTTGGAGGCCATCGAGCTTATTCCATACAAGCACCAAGTGGGCGGCCACACGACACTCTGGCGCTTCTCGAAGCGTGCAGTGTGCAAGCAGCTGAACAACCGCGAGAACGAGTTCTACGAGCGTATAGAGCGCGATGTCAGGGATCTTCTCGCTTTCCTGCCGAGGTACATGTCATTTGCCTACTCACCCCACGGGCTACCGGGCCACTCCCTGACGCCAGTCCACCCCCGTCCGGCTCGGTGGCGGAGTTCCCCGTCACACGACCTGTTCGCTTGTCGTTGCGTGTGCTGACCGTTCGTTTTATTTGCCTAGGTACATCGGGGTGTTGAATGTGACTTTCCACAAGCAGCCACGTCGCAAGTCAACGCTGAAGAGAGAGGATGCGGCCGCCCTAGAGCGGAAGCTGATCGACCAGACCGCGTCGAATGGGGCGCTGGGAAGCAATGGAGGCGCAGTCCAGCATGAGGTCCAGACCAAGGCACTGGAGGGTGTCAAGGCGATGCCTGCGCACCATAGAGTAATCAGTCAATCTCTGCAATCAAGTCAAATTCCGGTGCCAACTGTCACGTTTGTTGATAATCAACACATCCTCCCCCGGCACCTGCTGCAGCCCTCGCCCAAGCCGGCCGTCCTGTCCCAGGCTAGCCGGTTCCGGAGCAGCTCTGCTGCTGCTCTCTCGGGCGACGGCCAGGACGGGTCAGGGAGGGGTCTGGTACACCGGCCGACCCTCGAGGACCGCCACGCCAACAGCTGGGGCGCAACAACAGTCAACAAACGGCTCCGCAACGAGGTCTTCAACGACGTCTTCTTGAAGCACCCGGTCCCGATGCGACCGCACAGGCGCTCACAACGAACATTCCCACGGTCTTCCCTGCCGAACTTTCTCCGCCCTTCGACATCTGACGCGCACATCCCCATCCCCAGGACCACGGCCATCGAAAGGGCAGATTCGGACCCGGACCGCCCCAGCACAAGCGGACGAGAACTGATCGAGAACGACCGCTTTGCTGGGCGGCCAAAGGTCCACAGCATCGACGCTGGCATGGATGCCTGCCGAGCTGCAAATGACGGCGAGCAGAGTCCCGAGGTAGACAAGAAGAGAGACCGTATCCCCCAGGATATCACGGGGACAAGCGCGCCAGAGCCCGAGATTTTTGGCGACAAGGTTCCAGGCAAGAGACGACGCTACTCAGGCTCGGGGCTCCGGAGGAGGGCCGATAACGACCTGGAGTCCAGGGGAATTCTGCAGTACTTTCAGCAGCCAGACGATGCCCATTTCAAATCGAACTCGGACTCGGAAGCAGACGCGGGAGCCCCACAGGCTGCCCGCGAGAACTGCAACCATCAGGCCTCTGCGGACGTTAACGACTTTGCGGCAGCGTCCAACTACCCGTCCACCGTCACCTCTGGGGCGGCCAGCCCGACTGCCGAGCTCAAGCGTATTCCACGCCCCATCAATCCCAAGGAGGCACAGACGCAGCGCGATTCGAGAGTCGAGTACTTCCTGTTGCTCGAGGACCTGACGGCCGGGATGAAGAGGCCGTGCATAATGGACCTCAAGATGGGGACCCGCCAGTACGGCGTGGACGCGAATCCCAAAAAGCAGCAGTCACAGCACCGCAAGTGCGCTGGAACCACGTCACGGGAGCTCGGCGTGCGCGTGTGTGGACTGCAGGTCTGGGACGCAAGGTCTCAGACTTATATATTCCGCGACAAGTACTACGGACGCGACCTCAAAGTCGGGTCCGAGTTCCAAGGCGCACTCGAGCGGTTTCTATACGACGGTGTCGATCGGGCTAGCATCCTGCGACACATACCCACGGTACTGGAGAAGCTGCGACAACTCGAGGTGATTATCAGGAGGCTCGACGGCTATCGCTTCTATGCGGCCAGCCTGCTTATGTTTTACGACGGCGACACGAGCCTGGACGACCAAGGCGACAATGACGCCACCACTATCGAGGACTCGACAACCGACTTCGCGACAGACACGGAGGATATCTACCACAATGGCTCGGGGGCGGCGGCGGTGTCGGCCCGGAAAAAGCGCCGCAACAAACGCGAGATAGACTTCAAGATGGCCGACTTTGCAAATAGCGTCACGCCTGCGGCACTCGGGGACGCGTCGTCCATGGCCGAGAAGCCCTGCCCGCCCCAGCATCCGGGGGAACCGGATCGCGGGTTCCTCCGGGGTTTGCGGAGCCTGCGCCGGTACTTTTTGAAGATCCAGCGTGAAACGCGCGAGGAGCTGGGTCTTGGCCTGGCCTCTGCTGCCGCCGCTGGGCATCGGAACGGTGGTGGTACTGGGGGCGACGGTGCTAGCGAAGACTGTCTTGAGCCGACCGAGGACGAATACTCGGGCGATGAGGGCTCCGTGAGCGAGTGATGATGTGCAGGATGCTGGCGAAAGAAGTGGTTCGAGGAGATATCTGTGGAAGGCCATGTCCAGATGGGTTGCTGTGTCTAGCAACCTTTTGTCTGACATGGATATGCTATTGCTCTTATTAACACTTTCGCCTCTTTTTTTTCGTGATATTTTCCCCCCTTGCCTTCTTATTAATGTGCTTCTCTTGTTTCTAGTTCTTTCTTTGCTTAGGCTTTTCGGTTCTAGAATACCCCCTTCAATGAACGGTTTCACATACGGCGTTTGTACTTGGAAAACAGGTTGATGTTTTTTTTTTGGTTGGCTCGGCTTGGACCTGGGCTCTTGCTTCACATTGAACTTAACTGCTTTTGACGAGTAAATGTCAAAACCATGGTCTAGGGTCATTGGAAACCCCGAATGAGGGGCCCGGCTATTTTGTAGCCTCGCTTAGGCACTTGCTGGTTTTTGTTTCTCTCCCAACCACAGATCTACAGCTGGGCTTGACCGAAACCCTGCTTCCTATCTTTGCCGCCAGCCTCAGCTGGCAACGCGCATATGCATGTTGCAAGAATACGCGACTTCGTTTGTATCTAGGTGCGTAAGCCAAATGTGTAATCGACCAGTCTTTAGTCGACCAAGCCCCCCTTCCCAAGTCAATAACGGCCAGTTTCCCTGGTTTCTACCGAAGATCAAAGGATGTAATCTGACCCAGAATAACAATACAAGGAGACGGGAAGGTTCCAACGCCGGAGAGTGTGCAACAAGAGGAAAATACCCAGGGGAGAACAACTGGGGCTCTCGTGGGAAGGATTGTGGATAGAGTACAAATTTGAAGATGTAAAATAAAATAAAATAACCC
>PYSQ01000088.1:0-87804 GCA_003049435.1 Nakataea oryzae | reverse complement strand
CCAGGTAGACGCCGGCGTCACGGGCGGCGGCGGCCAGGGCGTGGAAGCTCGGCGAGGTGTCGGGGGAGGGCGGGTGGGGGAGCAGGGGCTCGGCGTACGAGGGGAAGTGGGCGGT
Source organism: Nakataea oryzae (assembly GCA_003049435.1). Taxonomy (NCBI): domain Eukaryota; kingdom Fungi; phylum Ascomycota; class Sordariomycetes; order Magnaporthales; family Magnaporthaceae; genus Nakataea; species Nakataea oryzae. Next base: position 87,689 of record PYSQ01000088.1, on the reverse strand, counting down.
GCCGTAGGGCGAGTTGAAGCACTCGGGCAGCACGACGAGCTGGGCGCCACCGTCGCGAGCGGCGGCGAGGACCTGGGCGCGCGCGCGGGCGAGGTTGGCGGCCTTGTCGGCGCCGCTCGACAGCTGGACGCAGGCGATGCGGAGCCCCTGCTTCAGCACGACGTCGTGCTCCGAGGTTGCGGATGGCGTTGCTGCTGCTGCTGCTGCTGTCGACATTGTGGCTGTTGTGGGGTGTGTGGCGACCCCTGAGTAAGGGAGGAGCGGCGATGGGGACAGTGGTGGTGGTGGTGCTAGTCGTCTGGGACTGGAACTGGGTCCGGGTCTATTGCCCTGGAGGAGGGTTGGTCTTTTCGCTGCTGCAGCGGTGGTTGTGCAGGTCCTAGTGGCGTGCACGCGTGCGGGTGTCCTGGTCGCCGCCGCCGCCGCCGTCAGTGCTCTCCGCATTGCGATGATGATACACGATGCAATGTCAGTGCGGGGGCGGCGATGCTGGTCGGGGCCCCTCGCCGATGTGGCCCCTCTCGAGCGACGGTATCGGCGAGTCGCTGGGCCGAGGGCAGGCGGGGGTTAGGGTTTGCTGCGTGTCTGTGCTTGTCGCAGCTTGATGGGCTGCAGTTGCCCTGACTGAGGGGCCGCTGCGTATCTCTCTCTGACCTGACCGAGGCTAATACGCACTGGCATACGAGGCTGGGTGCTTCGCCGGCCAACGAGATGCCCAAAAGGCAACCCCGTCGTTATCACCAGCCTGAGCGACAATTACCGGAGATTCAAAGCGGGGCCGCTGAGAACGCCGACCCGACGGGATGGCGAGTCGCGACCGCTCTCGACGGGGAAAGAAAAAGGCAACACGAAAATAAAGGAAGCTTGCATGTCACACCCCCCCATGTAGGCTAGGCCACCCTGCAGCCAGCTAGGTCCAGGATCGGAAGCAAGAGCAAGATGGTGCGCCCAACAGCCGTCACCGCCGTCGCCGTCGCCGCCCTGGCGGGCCCGGCCAGCGCCAGCTACGCCTTCTACGTCGGCAAGGCCCTGACGGCCGACGGCAGCGTCATGGTGGGCGGCACCGGCGAGGAGGTGTCGTCGCACTGGCTGCAGCTCTTCCCGGCGCGCGACCACGCGCCCAACGCCACCGTCACCGTCGGCGTGACCGACCGGGCCGCCTACCCGGGCAGGCTCACGCAGATCCCGCAGGCCCGCCACACGCTGCGGTACCTGTCGATGGAGTACTCGGACTTTGAGGGCTTCCCCGCGCCCCTGACCAACGGCGGCCTCAACGAGCGCGGCGTCGCCGTGCGCGACGTCTGGGCCCAGAACCGCGCCGAGCTGGTGGACATGACGCCCCGCCCGCAGACGGGCGTGCAGTACAGCGACCTGGCGCGCATCGTGCTGGAGCGCGCCGGGTCCGCGCGCGAGGGCGCCGAGATCATCGGCGCGCTGGTGGACGCGCACGGCGAGGCCACGTACGGCGGCAACACGCACCTGGTCGCCGACGCCGACGAGGGCTGGGTCGTGTGGGAGATGGCGGGCGGGCGCAGGCTGTGGGCGGCCGAGCGCCTGCGGCCCGACGAGGTGCGCGTGCTGTACCCGGGCTACATTGGCGACTTCCCCGTCGACTTCGCCGCCAGCCCGGACCACATGGGCTCCCCCAACCTCGTCTCGTTCGCCGTCGAGCAGGGCTGGTGGGACCCGGCCGGGGGCCGGGCCTTCAACGTCTACGAGGCCTACGGGGACCGGTCCGACAACAAGACGATGCGCGACGGCGGCTTCAAGTTCATGTCGCAGGCCGCGCTCGAGGACGCCACGCGCGCCATGGCGCCCCTGACCGAGGAGAAGCTGATGCAACGGGTGCGCGACCACCGCATCTCGGACGACGAGGCGGGCTACGGCCAGGTCCTGAGCCTCGGCGGCAACACCACGGCGGCCGCGGCGACGGGGGACCCGGACCTGCTCCGCGTCTGGGTCGCCCCCACCGGCTCCGTCGCCAGCCCCTTTGTGCCCTGGTGGCTGGGCGTCGACTCGATCCCGCCCGAGTTCGGCCAGCACCGCTACCTGACCACGGGCAGCTCGGCCTCCTTCCTGGACCCGGACTTCCAGCTGCAGGAGGCCAGCACCTTTGCCGGCCGCGTCTTCAAGCGCGTCCTGTACTACATGTGCGCCGACCCGGCCGCCCACATGCCCGCCGTGTCGCGCATGCTGGCCGGCTTCGAGGCGCGGTCGCGCGCAGAGGTCGACGCCTGGGTCGAGCGCGGCGCCCGCGCGCTGCTGGAGCGGGGCGACAGGCCGGCGGCGAGGCGCCTGCTGACGCACTTTTCGCACGCGCGCGCGGCCGCCGCCCTCGAGCTGGGCAAGACGGTCGCCGGCGCGCTGGACCAGTACATCAAGCTGACGGGCGCCTGGCGGGACCCCGTCGGCGGCAGCATCAACGACGCGGGCGAGGGCGCCGAGACGGTCAACTGCCTGGTTGGCTACGACCCGGACCAGCCCATCTGGAAGCAGCCCGCGCACCCGGCCGGGCGCCGGAGAGGGTATACAAACGCCCAACCCGCAGAGCTTTAGGCTTGCGCCGCCCAGGATGAGACGGGGTTGGATGCCGCAATGTATGACGACTCCTGCATGGATGTTTCCTCAACAGACAGCATGACATGAACAATCACGAATACAATGTGCCACAGAGATTAGAAAGGAGAGAGAGCCATCTTAAACCGGGAAACACGATTGATGTTCTCCTCCTTCACCAGTATAATGCCACTTGCACAAGTTTGTACATCTTTATCTGAGCCTATCTAGACACCCAATAGATATGTCACAAAGGGAAGTTGGTACATAAAGGCATGGCGCAGGGTGTGCGACAGTACCAGGTATCTCGAGAAATAACTCCTCCAGTCTCTCTCAGCCACCTGTTATCCAGAAAAACATCAACAAAAAACAAACTCTGGACTGGCCGCGCACAAACGAACCAAGAACCGCTGCAAAGGAGGCCAAAAGACATTAACGCCGGCCACAGTAGAAATCGTGGCGAGCAACTGATATCAAATACAGTATAGGCAAAACACGTCCGCCGCCGAAAGCCCTACAACCACTGCTGCCTTATCGCGGCCGGGGCTGGTGGTGGCGGGTATCTCCCATAGCCCGGGTGGTTGAGCACGGGGGGCATGGGCGCCCCGGACGGCACGCGTACGCTGCCGTTGCTGTCCACCTCGTGCAGCTCGTACTCCTCATTTGTATAGTGGTCTGCCTGCTTCCCCTTGACGTCGGAGAAGCCCCATGGGCTCTGGGACTGGTATGGCTGAGGTTGCGACTGTGGAGGCGGATACTGGTGCTTATGCTGCTGATCCTCGTACGACTGCATGCTCTGCGCCGACTTCTTGGACCGCAGGCTGGGGTCATCGCCACCGAGTGCGAGCCCGATTTCCTGAGGATACAGCCCGCCTGGCTGTTGTTGCTGCTGTTGCTGCTGCTGTTGGAATTGCTGTTGCTGCTGGAGTTGTTGGTGGTGCAGCGCAAACTGCTGACGGTAGATTTCTTCTCGTTCTTGTTCCATTTGCGCCAGCTGGAGCAGCTTCTCCTGGGTGCTAGTTGGCCAGCCGCCTGGAGAAAGACCACCACTGATGCCCGTTTGTTGCGGCTGGCCGTCTGGCTGTGGCCACTGCGTCGGGACGCTCTCCTGCCCACTGACAGGGCTGTTGAACTGGCTGCTGTAGGGTGAGAAGTACCGAGTCGGAAAGTTGGACGGGCCCGCTCCCCCGGGGCTGTTCTTCTCGACGGCAGGCGATAGGCCGGTCGAGAAGCCGTCGGTGTGTGCCGACACGGGCGACCGCTCCCAGCTCGTAAACAGCGGCTTCTGGCTGACAGGCGTCTCGAACATGTCGCCACCACCACCACCCTGGCCCCCGGGCCAGCGGCTCCTGCTGCTACCAATGCCCCCGAAGCCGCCACCCATGTGGCCCTGGGCCTGGCGCTTCTCGAGGTTGCGCAGGAAGGCGCGGCGGCGGCGCTTCCCATTGCAGATGATGAAGCAGCCGGTTGCTAGCAGCAGCAGCACGACACCCGCGGCCGCGATGCCGACCTTGGCGCCGAGGCTCAGTGGGCCTTCGTCGGGCCTGAAGGTGCCGGCCTGCCACGGGTCTATGGCTTTGATGAGGGAGTCAACAAAAGGTTGACCGGAAACGGTGACAGTGCGGCCGTCGGCGGGCATCTGCTTGCAGGCAGCATCGAGTATTGTCATCATGTTGGCGGGAACATAGCTCCCATCAGGGGCGAGGCAGGCGGTGCACTTCGTGAACTGAAACTCGTCCCACAGCCTGCAGTAGTCGTACGGCTTTGCAGTCGTCGACAGGTTCTGCCACTTTAGGGCGTTCTCGAAGGGCTCACATGCGGTGCTGACGTGGGACGGTTAGCACTGTGGGCATCCGAACGGACCGCAATAGGCGGCCAGGCACACTGACGTGGCCCTTGCTGACATGACGTGGAGTTGAAGTGGGAAGGGAAAAGCAAAGTCGAGAAAGCAAGACGAGAGGAGCTTACCGTGTGATGCATGGCCCGGTGTAGATTTTCTTGCTTTCGTCGGGGAAGCCAAACACACACGACGACGATGCGTATCTTAGGTTGTCTTATGGAATATAGCGGATTAGAATTTGAAACCTCATTAAATCGTCTCTGTTGGAAGCCAGAGGGGGCTCATCACTCACAGAGAAGCCACTCAAGGTCCGACTGGCCGTCACTGCTGACGTAGGAGCTCCCCAGCTGGCATGTTAGGCAGTTGCGGAGGACGATGCCGGTCGCCGATTGCATGTAGCTTGAGGGGTCCTTGTGGCACTCAATGTCGGCAGACGTCGTGGACGAGAGCACGTTTCCGCAATCCTTGGAGCACGGCGACCCCGGCGCCGTCCTCAGCGCTTCGGCCGACGACGCCAGGGCCGTGACAATCACCAGCCCCGAAACTGGGAGGTGCATCGTGGCAGCTGGTGCGGCGTGGAGTATTGGGCGGATATGTTTATGCGCTCGCGGGCTGGCCTCGTGTGTCGCGCGCGCGCGGACACGGCCGTTTTTCTGGCCCACGACGGACTGAACTGCTGCTGCCTTTGGTCGCTATTCGTGGGGGTAGGGGGTCTGGGTATGGTGTCGTGAGAGGCAGGGAGCCGAGAAGGTCGTCGACCGAGGCGCTCCCTGGTCGAACGGTCCAACAGGGCGGGGATCGATCCCTTACACAAGCGCACAAACGCTGTTGTCTGTCGACGTAGGTATCCGCCGCGTGCGCCCTGTGTGCGGCGGCAGGAAACAAGACGTCACGGGGCTGCTTTCGCGTAACGCAGGGCGTGCTATGGCGCTCTGGTGCCGGTCGAGGGTGGCACAGAAAAAGCTGGAGATGCGCACAGCAGTCGGCGTGGAGCCGGCGGAGAGGCTCAAGCCGGGATATATACGACCATGGAGAAGGAGGGGAGGGGGCAGCAGGGCCGGGGGCATGGGGTTTGTTTTTTTTCTTGCCAACAGCCACGACGATCTCCCGGGAATCTGGGCACGCCCCTTCTCGAGCGCTAACAGGCTGCACAAGGACGGGCACACGGGGAGGGAAAAGGGGAGCGCAGGGTGACGGCAAAGCAAGCAGCCGGCTGGTTCTCCGTCAGGACAGTTCCAGCAGGTGTGACGGCAACATCTCGTCGCGCGCATGTGCAGTGTGCTGGAGCCGGCCTGGACATTGGCGCGCAGACGGCAAGAACGGGCAAGTCGTTTATTGGGGGCCGGGAGGCGGGCGTGCAGGGCCAGAACCAGGGGCCAGGGCCAGGGGGGTCTCGCCCGACCCTCTACTTACCCTCCCGTTGAGCATCGTCACGCCAGATCACCAATTGGGGGCCGCGAGGGGCGACCCGAGGGGCTCAGTCGCCGGGCCTTGGCCACCACGCCCCCGCCCCTTGCGTGCAAACGGGCCTTCCGGATTGGGGTGGTGTAGGTGCAAGCGAGGGAGGAGGAGGAGCGCAGCGGGCGCCTTCTCGCTGCTGGACGCTGTCGTGCTGTGCTGCCGCTGCCGCGACTGCCCTCGGCGGGAGAGCTAGCCCTCGACGGGCTCCTTCCCCACCCCACCGGGTCGTGGCTGGGTGGAGCCCTCGTCAGCGGGCGTCCAGTGACGGCGCCGTTCGCTCATGCACGGCGTGAGAGGTGACGGCACAGGCTGGCCACTCACAGCGCCCGCGAGCCATGGTGCCGCCCGCGCTAGCCCCAATCGGCCGATAGGCTGCAAGGGGGCCCCCTGCACATCACCGTCCATCATCTCTGCCCCAGCCGTTTGCTCTTGCCCAGCACTCTCGTGCCCTCCTCGGGCCCCCGGCCCATGACCCCATCGCCCTTCGTGATCGCTCTCCTCGGCCAACCAACCGTCGCCGTCTGGCCCCTGGTGCCATGGCGTTTTGCCGTGCCATGCGCGACCGCAGAGATGAGCACGCGCAACTATCGAGTGCCCAAGCGATTTTCGAATGTGGCGAGTCCTCGGCAGCCGATTGGGTGGCGTCCAAAACTCGGCAGTGGAAGCGACGTGCGTGGCTCGTCCACAAAAAGCGCTGCATCTGCGCGCTGTCTTGCATCGCGCGTTCGAACGCCTCGTGGGATGGAGGCGGCCTGGCGGGCCGGCCTCTTGATCCTGCAGGCGGGACCTACTGTCGAGGCCTTGGATAAGCCCACGTTGCAGAGGCAAGCCAACTAGAGATGCGGGTGGCCGCCTGCCGCCGAAAAAAGTCAGAATGCCATTGTCGTTGGCGATTCTGATGCGGCTGCGACGGAAATGTCAAATTACACCAACGCCGTTTTGGTCCAGAACCCTGCCAAGCTTTGGCTTTTTTACGCCATACGCATGGGTATGGGTATTGGCAATATTTCCCCGCGCGATGAATGGCTGGTTGCTTTTGTCCCTTGTTCTTTCTTTTTTCTTTTGTCTTCTTTTTCCTTTTGTGCTTTAGCCCCTGTCCCGAAAAAAAAAAAGCAGGGCACAGTCATTTGGTGATGCGCCCAGGGGCATGCGCTGGATGCACCCGGATGGAGCCCAATAATGTGATTGATGCTGACTTGCCTGCCTGCCTGCACCGCCCTGACCGGTGCAGGCCAGGGGCCATGCAGAGTGGCAGATGTACATTTGGAGCCGTCGGCGATCGCTCCTTCACCGCACGGCAGTTAGAGGGCCAGTGCGTGCGGGATGGCAGCCGCCGTCGCCGGCTGCTAGGTTCTTGTGGGTGGGTTCGGATTCCTGGCCTCCCTACATTTGCTTCCATCAGCCCAAGCCTCTCGACCCCGCTCCCTGCGACTTGAATTTGGCGCACATAACCACTCACCCGCTTTCTGGACATCGAAGCCAACAAGGCGACCTGCGAAAATGGCGCAGGCACAATGGCATCATCAGATCCACCCAGTGAGGCCCTCAGCCAACAGGGTTGGTCTGTGCCGGGTGGTCAGCTTCTCGCCAAGCCTCCTGACCTTTACAGTGTTGCAGTCGTTAACCGCCTGCGACCCCGACCGAACCAACTCGCCTCGTTATCTGTCCGAATCCGTGTCTATGCAAATTCCCAACACTAAGCCTCCGGGGAGTCCCGCTTCCTTCAGGACACCACTCTGCGTGGCGGTTGCCACCCAACTGGACGCAGATTCATGCATGTGCAAGTAGTGAGCTGGGAGACGGTGAGGGGCGCTTGGGCAAATTATTTTCGAACGAGAAATGCGAGATGCCATTCCTAAAAAGACGGATGCTAGCCGGGTCATAAGTGACTGGGCCTCGTGGGGAGCACCTAGTTGGAAAACCCCGGTTGAGCACTGTGAAAGGCCCGGGGATATGACAGCAGGCCCTATCGGAACTCGGCAGCGTCAAAGTACCGCATGGGGAGCGACGGCCGCAGCAGTTAATTAATATAAAAATAAACATGGACAAGAAAGGGATCAGGACATGATGGGTTTCTTTACTCGTATCCACATTCTGCGACATCAGCCGCACTTGGATGACTTGCAGGAGGAATCCTACTGTATTCAGCCGGGCTGTGCCAAACCAGAATAATGAATGGTTTAGACCTAGTAGGATCTATGTGTTCAGCCTGGCCTGGAAAATCCACCCCTCCTTCTCCACACCGGCAGCTCGACTCGACCTGCGCGACTGCGTATCCTCAGGCAAACAAGGCTTTGTTAATTGAACATCGCTCACATCGCTAACATCGTTCCGCTGCCACCGTGACTGTACTCGCGAAGCAGTTTTTGCTGTCCCGCATTGCGTCTTTGTACAGCCGGTAGGATATCCAGTCGGGCGCTGTCCGGCCCTGCGCTGGTGTCTTTGCGGAATGGTTCTTGCGGCAGCGGCTGACAAACGAACCTCTTTGGTAGACAACAGCTCTGAAACGCCTCACTTGGGCTTCTGAAATCACATGGCAGGAAGGAGTGTAGTTTCAGTATCTGCCACCGCGGCCTTGGTGGAAAGGTGTTGGTCGTAGGAAGGAGATAGATATCTAACTTGGCCTGCTTCTCTTTTCCGGCCTTTTGGTCTTCTGTTCTTGCTTGTTCGCACCCAAGGCTCTCGGCCGTGCCCTCCTATTCTGCAGCTCCTGGCCTACGTATCGAGGTTCCAAGCAACTACTGCAATCGACAACAGCAACGGGTCTCCACGCAGCAGACGAAGGCTACTTCCGAGCCCTGCCTCATCCTCACATGGCCGTGATGGAAATGACAAGGTCTGTTGCAAGAGATATTGGAGATGCTCCCCATCTGCCAACCGATTTCGTTCCAGGGAGCACCCTGGTCCTTGATGCGGGTAGATCCGACCGCCTGTGTCATTCCATCTTCCCCAACGGCTCTTTTACCTAATTGCCATCATCAGGTGCGTCTTAGTCCATGGACGCTGTGAACCACCATCATGCCTTGCAGAAGCCAATTCATCCTTTGTGCACTGGTAAAACTCAGCTCGAGGGTTTCTCGAGTCCCGAGACATCATGCATGCCTCCAGCCCGGACTTGAAGCGGTGGCGACGACGCCCTTTTCAGATACCGATCACCAATGAACAAGTGGCATCGGGCTGCCGGCAAGGGGAAGCTCCTGGCAGAGGAGACGCATTACGAAAGCCATGCATGTGCCGATCTACGTGGCCGGGACATCCTACGCACTTCGACAAGAGCGACGGAACCGAGCAAAACTACCTACCCCGTAAAGTAGTCGAGGATTGCTTCAAATCATTGCTTCCAGCGTCTATCCCGTTCTTTCAAATGCACCGCCCGGATGTCTCACCACTTCTCTGCCCCGTCTCGCCATGCTTTGTTAATCCACGACTCTTCAAGGGAAGATCGAGACACGCAACTACGTGGAAGCCCTTGTGATTGCTGTGTGGTTGTTACATTTCTGCAGCACACTCATGAGTCTTCTTCCTGACTGGACTCCTGGTCTGTTGACGGAGAGGCCATGGACGCACGAGCGGTGCCTGGGTCCCTGGTAAGCCTCTGTGTTCTAGCCGAGACCGTTAGGTCCGGCCGCTTGGCCAGTCTCTTGTCGACATCTCTCATTGCTGCACTTTTGGTCACTCGATCCTGCCATCAACACTCCCCGATCCGGCGCGACAGTCTCTTCCCGTGCCCCAGAAATAATGAGATTCCAGGCGACCATGCGATCGAGGGACTTGAACCAAGGTAGCCACCCACCTTCATGTTTGTCGGACGCGACTCTTACATCGGTTCTTCTACGCGCTATGCTTCAGGGTGCTATTTGTCCTCCATGGGAAGCCAACATGAGGTCCGAAGATCCAAAACTGCCCATTGGGGGAGAATCCTCACAACGCCCATTTTGCCCCTGAATAACATGGAGGGACGACCCGTACGCGCCCCATATCTAGAAAGGCATCTGGATCCCTGAACAGTGCTGTCAAACTGGCTCGATTCCGGTTGATCGGTTTCAGAGTTCTACAACAGTGCCCGAACAGGGGCCGCCAATATCCATGCTGGGGCATCCAGCGGATTCGGAGAGTTGGATCTGTGGAGTATACAACACACACACCAGAAGTAGAAATCCAAAGCCGCCATCAGACGCCATGCCACTTTTTAAGATGCGGTCCGCTCCATTATTTTCGCTAACCGGACGCCGCTGAAACATGCATACATTCAAGGGACACAGAATAGATGGCAATAAGAGATGGAAAATCCAACATTGAGGAAATATGATCAAGAAAACGCCAAATTTGCTCGCCTTCGTTAACGACCGTCTTCCAAGTCCGATCCAGAAAGTTGCAAACGCCTCAGCCATCCGAAAAAAGAACAGAGAAGCCACAGCAAACCAGAAATATTCCCGCATCCAATATAGCTCAACCACGTAACGTTCACATGATCGTCCATTATCATATCGTTACAAAGGTTCGTCAGATACTGACAGTCACGGTGAGAACCTGCAGGGGTGCCGACAAATTCGGCGGGGCATAAGAGTCTTAGCTGGACCACGATAGCGTCCTTGCCGCCATGAAGGCCGATCGAGATGGACGCTTCCCACATGTCGACTCGGGCGGTATCACAGTAGGGACACTCTCCTCTGTGTCAGAGGCGACTTCGGCCGGGAGAGGATCCCCTCAGGCTGTAGTATTTTCAAAGGCGGGAGTAATAGCGGCTCTTCCCGCCTTTGTTTTGGAGACATTATAGTCAGATCATCTCTCTTGACTGCAGTGTCTTTATGGGCTGGGGGCTCGGCTGTTTCGATTGCTGCAGGGATGACGCATGCAATATGCCTGGGAGCTCTAGAGGTGGTGAGGGGCGTACCTCGGGTATCTCTTGAGACGGCCACTGGGGCTCCTCCGGGGTATAAACATCCGGGGCAGCCGATTGCGGCTGGTCATGCCGCGCAGCCTCTTGGTAGGAAGCTTCAGGGAAGTCGCCCGTCGGTGGCGGGGTCAGAGTTTCGGCAGAAGTCACACCCCCGAGAGGCGGGAGAGCTCCGGCCGGCGACAGAGGCACACCCGTTGAGATGGTCAGGTGCGGCCGAGCCGTGTTCAGGATCGGGCTGTCGGCCCGGGGAGACCCCTCGGGAACTCCCTTGGGAGAACCAGACTCTTGAGAGACCTTGCATGGAGTGGATGGCTCGTTCGCCGCCGAGGTGGCCATGGGCGCTTCAGCTGGAGACGTGGCGGCAGGCGTGGGAGGTGCCGGTTGCGACTCGCATGCTTCGACATGCTCATCCACATGCTCGTACTCATCTTCCCTGGCCGCCCTCCTGGGGCGGCTGACCAGCTTCGCAACGGGCCCATCGTCGGTGTCGACAACAAGCAACTGCTTGACGCCACGACCAAGGACGCCGTATATCTTGACCTCGCCGTCTTGGATGCCCATGACTGTCGAGGTGCCAACGTACAGGGCGTCGGCTTCGATGCCGCAGCGGTTGGCAAAGATTAGGATGATCTCGTCCTCGCGCTCGGCGCGGATCAGGGGCTCCATGCGCTGTGCCCAATACTTGAGCGAGGCCATGTCGGGCTCGTGCGGCTTGCTGCAGAAGGCTTCGGGGTCGTCCTGACTGTTCCAGGCCATCGAGATGATGACGACGTTGGCGTTGGAGTCCAGAACGTGAAAGGCAAACTCGAAGTTGTGCCAGGGCGCCTCGAACTTGTACGGGTTGATATCCATACAGATGCCCATGGCGGTCTGGCCCAGCCCGTCAATCTCGCCCTCGAAGAAGCCGCCGGTGCCCTCGAGAGACCAGGACTCGTCCGTATAGTACAAGTGCTGCTTGCGGTAGTTGGCCAGCGTCTCGCCCTCCTCGTTGACCACCAGGACCGAGTTGTAGCACTTGGGCGTGCTGGACGAGTTGGCCGGTGCCTCGACCTTCTCGGGGTAGCCCACTGCCACTTTGCAGTCGAGCTTGAGGGCGGTAGTGCGAGCCCAAAGGGCGCTGATGCCCAAGCTGGCCACCTCGAGGAACGGGTTGATCTCCTGCAGCGACTTGAAGTTGTAGCCTGAGGGGATATTAGTAACAGGCTCGGCTCGGAGGCAGGCACTCAAGCGGGGCCAGTGAAACTCCGCACGGCCAAGGCCTTACCAGTGAAGGCCATCTCGGGCAGCACAAGAATATCCAGGTCCTCAAGGTCACTCGGGTCCGCCCGGTCGAGGACTGCATCGGCCCGGCTCAGGTTGTTGTCGAGATCGCCAACATGGGGAGCGAACTGGAGACAGCCGATTCGCATCTTGGCGGTTGTGTGCCTTGGGCAAGGGGACCGAAGACCAAAAGGGGTGTTAGTGCAGGCGGAGATGGATGAGGGGACGAAGCTGGCAAGTGTCGGCTGGGGGTGTATCGATGCCGATGTCTCCTTGTTTGCCGAGGAGGCCTTAGCAGCGTGCCGAGACAAGATGAGCGGTATCGCCAGATGAACGCTGGGCTCTGGCCTGGGTCAAAATATCAGGACCTAAAAGCGCGGGTGGCGATGTGCAGCCGTCTGGACCTTGTTTGCGATACGGCGGTTTGAAGGTGTTCTCAGAGGACACCCGGCTGCTAAAATTATCAACAGGCACGCGGCAACAGCATGGCGGCAAGACCGAGTGCAGCAGCAAAGACCAGATCAGGGGCAGGTTGGGGAAGCCCAGCGAGGCCGGTTTGCGCGTGTTGCTATCTCGAGATCCAGAGTTGGCTGTCCACCGTGCAAGCACAGGTCCGTGGTAAGAGATGATGGCTGGTGCGGGCGCTCCGACGGGAAGGATGCAAGCAGCAAAGACGATTATGTGCAGGCTCCTGTGTCGTCAAGCCGTCGAGCGCAGCGGCAAATGCAGACAGACAGGACCGTACCGGCAGAGTTGCTGCGGTGGCGGAGGAGGAGGGAGAGCGGTCGTGAGGCCGCGAGGGAGGGAAGAGGGAGGGGGTGGGAAAAGGAGGCGCGCGGGTTCGGGCGCGCGGTGTGGTGCAGTGCAGTGCAGTGCCAGTGCCAAAAAGTGGAACCGAAACGTGGGCAGCGCAGCGAGAGGCTGCCGCCGTCGTTGCTGCGCGCTGCGGCTGTTGCTCGCGCCAGCAGCCGGCAGTGCCAAAGTTGGAAAGTGGGGCGGGCGGGCCATCACTTCCCCCCTTGCTGACTGCTCCTCGTCCCTCGAAAGGTGGGGGAGGGGCCATGCGGTCTCCTCCTTGGTGCATTTGGCCATCTGTGCCGTCACAAGGCTTCTCCCGCTCGCCAAATGGAACGGTGGGGAGGGCTGCGAGACTGCCGCATCGGGGGACCATCCCTTCCAGCTGGCTGATATGTCCGAGCGTGTCAGTCAGCCCATCCCCTTCTCTTCTTCATCCTCTTCCTCGCTCGACTATATCCGTGTCGTTTTCTCCTGCTGCTCTTTGGCAGTCTTTCTGTTGATGTTTGTTCGGGAGGAGGTCCTCTCCCAGCCGGTGCAGACAGCCGGACCTAACTGATGTAGGCAGCGAGACCCAAGGTACGTACCTGTGCAGTCGCAAGCTCCCGGGGCCCCCTGACGTTGATGTGGTGCTGTGGATGCGCTGCCATCTCCGGTGCGGGAAGGCCACACACGCACGCCATGGCAGAGAAGCCCGCAGGCCTCCAGACAGCCAACCATGTCGAGGGTTTAGGCGCTTGGCCCCGCACAAATATCCCCGGCCCCGGCGATGGCCACATGCGTCTGTCCACAGGGGGGCCGCGCCGCCCGTCTCTGTCGCGCATGGGACGGCGCCTGATTGGCCATGCCTGGCTTCCTTGCTGTCTACATCATCCAGCCGCTTTTTCTGCAGCCCCCGCCGCATGGTCCTTCGGGTTTCTATGATTGGGTGCTAGGCTAGACCTAGGTCTACCTAGTGCCTGCTCTCACATGTCTGCCATGTACATTGATTCGCGCAGAGCGAACGACAGCACTGTCCGGATGGTCCGCTCATTTCCTCCCGCCATGGTCCGTCTCTGGGAGAAAGGCCAGGTTGGCCACATGCTGCAGGTCCCCGGCTCCAGCACTGCATTTCTCCGCGCTGCGGACCGATAGGAGAGAACCTGGCAAGAACGAACAAACTAACGCGGTGAGAGATAGGTGGTATACAGAGAGATAGACAGAGACAAAGCACAGAATCTCCCTCTGGTCCATCTATCACAACATGGGCGCCTCAAGTCAGGAGATCGAATTTGTTTCTATGTTGTCATTTCCGGGTCGGGTAGTCCAAAAATGGTGGTATGAATAGCAGGCCGTAGTGACGGAATCTGAACGTGCGGTCGTGTGAAACAGGAGGTGCTGTGGTGGTCCAACTGCTCCAAAATAGATCAGATCAGTCCGGATCAGTAAGCCGTCCGTGGATCTTTCCCAAGCGCCACCTTCGGTGCGTAGGAATATGCTGAAAAAGCCAGGTGTCTAACCATCGGCAGTTTTCTTGGACGGCGTTGCTCCAAGGCCTGACTGATACCTGTAAATGACTCGAATCGTAGTGCTGGTTTTCATCTCAAAAAGACCGCCAATCGTACACATATAACATGGAGAATGCGCCAATCATGGGGCACTGGCTTGTACAATGACTGATAACTGGATTGTGATATTTGTTTGGGCAAGATTATGCCAAGTTTGGTGGCCAAAGAGAACGACCAACGGCCAATATCAAAAAGGGTGCAAAGAGACCTCGCATTTGCTTCACCCACATCAGTACACCTCCGAGTACCCAGACGCCTCCTCCTCAATCTTGATCCGCGAGTTCACATTATCCCAACCAAGAAAAGCTCTTCTATGCTGTTCCAGGTCCTTCAATGTCATGATTCCGCCATCAGTGTCCGCCTTGTAACCCCACGACACGTTGATGTTTGTTACGTTCTCGCAAGGGGCGTTTGCAAAGTTGTCGTATTTGATATCAACTGTGGTCGAGTTGATCCCCATAGTCTCTAACCTGCAGTTGATAACCTCATCGCATCGGAAGAGATCGAATCGAAAGAGCACAATTTGCATCACGGAGCGTGCGTCTGTGTGATTAGTGGATGATGAAAATATTAGCAAAATAGAGGCACTGGGTAAGCGAGACAAGTCCCGGGTAAAACTCACTCCGTTGAAGGTTCCTCACGACCCATAAATCTGGGTTGCAGTTCTGCTGAGAATCGTCGGGCTTTTCATTCCTGGGATGTAGCCTCCTCCCCGTGACATGCTCAACATGCTGGCTGTTAGGCCAGCTGTGGGAGCCCCCGCTCATCATCCTAGGCATGGCGAGCCTGTGATTCTCTTCGTCCAAGTGCCCATCAACCAAATTGTACGCAGGCCCGATCTTGCTCGTGGCGCCGCGCGGATCGGCCAGCTCGTGGTCGGAGAAGGCAAAGGAGACGTGCACACCCTTGGTCTTGTTGACGACGGCCATGGTGACGAGCCCGGCCGAGTGCCAGTGGCTGCTGACCCTATAAGCCTCGGCCGGGCCGTTCTCGAGGCACGGCACGCCGGAAAAAGACGTGTTCCTGCCCACCCCGTCCAGGCTGTAGGCCAGGACGGTGCACCACGTCATGGGCTCCTTAGGATCGGTCGACTCGCCGATGAGAAACTGGTGCGTGCACAGGGGCCCTGTATGGCCAGGCTCGACGCGCTTGTCGCATGACCGGAAGAGCCCGGACATGACCCAGCTGCCAACCATGCTTTCGGCGGCGGTCAAAAGGCTGTGCACCAGAACCAGACCGAGATGGAAAGCGAGCTGCATGGCGAGGATTGGGGCAAAAGCAATAGGCAAAAGTATATAGTGAGCGACGGGTGCAATAGAGAGTTGCGTGGCTGGGGATCGATTAGTCGGCCGGTTTCGTCCTGGCAGGTGGTCGGCGTTTAGTGGTCTTCATCGATATCTTTTATAACCCCCCTGCCCACTAGATGATGCCTCCCTTTTACCGTAGCTGGACGGCAGCACAACCATCCTCTGCCTCTCCAACCTTGTTCAAAGCCATTGGCCTATGTTCTTGGTCGTGAAGATCACCAGATCAAAACCCATCTAGCACACGTATCCAGACGCTAGCAACCGGCGAGCAGCTTGAGAGCACCATCTCCGTTGCACATGTGCCAGGTGCAGGAACCCGTTGCGTATTTCAAAATTGGGCCGAACGTTTCATCCGGGGACGGAAAGTGGCCGTTGCTGGTTTGGTGGACTCGTACTCTTACTAAAGGCACGTAACATTAGTTCCGAGCATTTTTTGAGAGGCAAATACCGATTTTATCCTGAGCCTGTTACCCAAGAAATGGAAAAGACGTACGCGTGTATCGGAGCAAGCTCGCTTGATTTTCTCCAGCCCGTAGGTTGTGGTGCTGCCTTATCCGGCCATAAGCAGATCGTTGGTAGGCGATTTCAGGGCTGTGCTTTCTCGCGAATGCAGCCAAGATACTGCATCCATGTAGAACGTTGGGCCTTGAGCCACTATGGCCAAATTGCCCGGATGAGCCTGGTAGATTACCAGGAACGAAGATGCGGGTACCGATGTGGTCTGCTGAGAGAGATTGAGAATGCGTCCATGTCTTCGCTCTGTGTCTGCCTGGAAGGCACATGAGTGCACCAACCTCGCCGTAAACAGCGCAGGTGTCACGAATACGAAATCCCAAGTCGCACATCCTCAACTGAGCCCTACTAGGCCTAGTGATAATGGCCACCTCGCTGTGCAAACAGGAAGGGAACAACAGTATCTAGGATGATTCTTTTCGTTTCCGTGGATAGCAGCCCAGACCTTGAGTGGTTGCGATGAATCCAACCCGCCTCCATGCAGCATTTCATACTAGATAGTGACAGTTTGATGATTTGTAGACAGTAACGAGATCAATCAAGTGAGCTCGAAAGAGTTGGGGCAGTTGGAGAGTTGGGTAGGAGAAAAAACGCTAGTGTCTGTATCAATCGTAAGTCCCTTCAAGCGTCGCTAGACGTGGGGAGCTAGGTTGCGTAATCTCGAGAGGAGAAAAAACAAGGCGGTCGAAGGGAGATGGGAAGAGCCAGCGCATCCGTGCTTTTGTCACACCTCTCGCTTGAGGGAAACGAATTGTGACTGTAGACTTGGAGGAGATACTTTGAGTTCATGGTTTGGCCCCTCTCCTGACTGACCAGCATGTTGTTGGTGTGAAATCAGGCATCACACAGATGCTTGCTCTGTATTCTGGTGAATGGAATGGAGGTTGTGAGGCAGTTGTCGGCGCTTCCCACTCCCTCCACCCAAAGTTAATTTCAAGACAGGTCCGGCATATCAGATCCTAGTCATGCCGGCGCGTGGGCTGCCGTGTGGACTGCTATGACCAATGCCATGGCCCTTGGGTGACGTAAAGGCTCCAGGTATTCGGCCCATGAGCTGGTAAAAGGGGAGACAAGGGCCGTGGAGAGTCAGCCGAGCCGGGAGAGGCCAGGGGCCACTGGAACGACTCGGCTGCCCGGCGGCAACCAAACGACGTGTACATGCGGCCATTGGCCAAAAGGATGTGACGGCAGCTCGGACCAATGGATATTTCGGAGGGCATGTCGGGGACTTGTCTGCTGCAGGCCCGGGCAAGCCGTGTGGAATGTTGGTGCGACTTGGGCAGGCGAAGAGCGGTTGGATAGGCTGGCCGCGTTCGTCGGCCTCAGTAGGGAAAGGGTGGCTGTTGGCCAGACCTCTCTCGACACAGGACGACGGGTTCTGGACAGGGCCAGGAGCCGAGAATGCATGGCATGGCCGGCGAGTGTTCTGTACACCGATGCCGGCTGTCACAATAGCCCGTCGAGTGGGGTTGGGAAGTAACCCATTCGCCTATCGGGAACGGTGGAGATGGCGAGCGAGTCGTGAGAGAAGTCGACGGACTGGAGCATCAGGCACAAAACAAGCCGAGGCAGGGTTTGGGGGCGGAACAAGGGGCGTGACGTGGGTTTTAAATCCAGGCGACGCCTTATCGCCAGCGAGTGACGGCTGCTGGTGTGATTCCGGCCGAGGGGAAAGCTAATGCTGTGGCTGCTGCGGCTGCCAGGAAACAGGGGACGGCAGCGCTGGAGTTGTCCGTCACTCACCGCGGTCGCCTCCACTGGCGGTTGTGCAGACTAAAGGCCGGGGCCAAAAATAGAATCGCGCAGCGTTGAGAGAATGCAGAATTCCCTCATCCAAGAGCCAGCGCCAACGTGCAGCAGCGGGGTGGTTGGCGGCTGGGGCCCACAAGGCCGCGTCTCATTGGAGCGATGCCCCTCCCTTGCACGATTCATTGCTGCGGGAGTCTATCTTTGGCAACAACGACAGCGAGCAAAGGCAGGTTCGTCATCCTAATCTCCGCCGCGGGGAGACAGACGCGCCAAGGGTTCGTGGGCTTCCCTAACAGGAAAGGCGGCGAATGTGTCAGCGCGGCAGAATGCCACGCTAACCGCCCAAGGGATGGCACCAGTCGTCTTTGCTGAGGACGTCTCCCCGCCGCCCGCCGTGCCGCTGTAGGGCTAGTCCAGGTGCCCGCCAACACTATCGATTACCGATGACCACAGGCTGACGGCGCGGTGTGCGGGCTCGGATGCCGCTGCACCCGACTCTCGGGCCGCGAGGTGAGATCAAGAATAGCATCTCTCGCTGGTCACAGGAGCATTGGGGGCCGGTCATCTGCCCAGCGCCGGCTTCACACGGTAGCACGCTGCCCATGCGACCTTCCGCGGAAGTCGTCGGAAGCCGTGCTCGCTGGCCACGCCGCTTCCCTCGCACTCGGCCGTCGCGATGTTCTGGACGAGCGGGCGACTAACCGTGTAGGCAACCAGACAACTGGCCTGCACTATTGATCCTCCCGGACACCTGCTGGGCTGCACCGCTCCAATAGGCACGCAGCAGCCGCGGGCGACGTCGACGCACGGGACTTGGGGGACAGTACCGCGCGCCTGTGGGAGGCTTCAGAAGCAAGCGCACGGCTGCGTGGCTTTCTGGCACTGGACTGCCCGCGCTCGATGGCAGGCGAGGGCAGCTCGAGGCACAAGGCAGGCCAGGCGGTCGCCGTTGTGGGCCGGCGCCTGTGGAACCCCTCAAGCCTGGTGGGTGGCCCAGAAGCCCGGCCGGGTCTTTCCCTAATCGGGCATCCCCTGCGAAGATCCCCCTTCCCGCCTGACCAATCGCAGCCCGCATCTGCCAGAGTGGCCTGACCTACGCGCCGGCTCTGCTTCTCGCCAAGGCGGCCCCAGTGCGCTCGCTTGGTGGAGGGATGGGGGGACAGAAGAAATTTCTTGCTGGCGCGGGGCGGCGGGCTGGTTGGACCTTGCCTGGCTGGCCCTCCAGCCGCCCAACGGCTCCCGCGCCCGCCAAAGCGAGATTCACGTTGCCCGACCCCCTCAACCGTCCTTGTTCGCCGGCGGACTGCACCTCCTCCCTGCCAGCCCACAAGCCCTGCCTGGCCGCCGCTGCCCCTCATTGGTTCCCGCCCGCCGGGTCCCCTGCCGTCCACTTTGGATCGAGGACTTGCCGTGCTATAATCAGGACAGCGGGACGGCATGTAGCATCAGCAGCTCTTCTGGACCGGGGGGTCGGTCGCGTGGTCGGGAAACATTGCCCTGGGAGTCGAGGCCCGCAGGGCGCCTTGGCTGCGTGTGCGTCTTTTCCTCCTGGGCCGGTGGTGTGGCAGGCAGGGGTGGGAGCGGCTGCACGTCCGCTATCGCCGCTCCGGTTGGGCCTTGGGTGTCATTGCCTGGGCGGAGAGGTTGTGCAGCGACGCTAAATTTCCCGAAAATACATGCCTCTACCGCCACGGCGCGACGGCAAGGCCGTACACTGGGCGCTTGCCCTCGCCTGGCTTACATACTCCGTATTTGGTATCCATCCATCCCTCCATCCCTCCGTCCATCCATAATACCGACATACATATGTACATACATGCACCCATCCCTCTGCTCACGCATGCAGCCTTCTCCGGGCCCCTTTACCGCCGTCTTGAACGTCTTCAGTTCCTTCCCTCCACCACCAGGCGAGGGCGACGAGGCCAGGTGAATCCACGATCACGGACACAACCCACAAAGGCCAACTTGGACTTTCGTGTACGAAAAACGAGGGAGGGGCTGCGCAATGCTGGGTCCGTGAAAGTCACCCCCAACATCGTCAACCACTAGCCACCGCAACCATGACCCCGTCAATACGACCGAGATGGAGGTTTTTGGCTGTGGCAGCGGCACTGCTTTCTGTCTCGACCGCGCTTCAGGTGGCGCCAGGATCGCCGTGTGCATCGAAATGCCTGGACCGTCCCGAAGCCGACGCACATGACCCCAACGCTTCGACGACAAAGGTCTCCGACATTGTCTGCGACGACCAGGACTTCACCTCGACCTCCAAGGGATTCAAGTTCAGGGAGTGCACCGAGTGTCTTCAGGAAAGCAGACATGTCAGCGGCTCCGAGTCGGATCTCTACTGGTATCTATGTAAGAATGCCTGCTTGTGTCCTTGGCTGTCGACCAGCAAACCTTGGGCAACTTACTGACTCTGCCCAAAAGACAACCTGCGCTATGCCGCCAACGTGTGCATCTTCAACTACCCGGCATCGGTCCAGAACAAGTCGTTTGCCTGCCAGATCCCTCAGAACTGCGGTGCCCTTTCAGGCGCCCTCAAAGTAGGCTATCTCACTGCCGACAATGCCACACATCTCGAGTACTGCAGCGCCGACGGCAACAAGATGTCGGCCGGTTGGGCTCGAACGGGCTGTCCCCAGTGCCTGGCGACAGTGCCTGACATGTGGTTCTTGTCAAACTGTAAGCCCTTGTCCGAACATGCTCAAGCTCAGAATCGACACGTACAAATGTTAAGACTGACGGCAAAACAAACAGTCATGGTCGCCCTCGACGCTGCCTGCCAGCAGAAGCCCAAGCCGGGCGACCTGATCGGCCTTTCTGCCGGCCTCTTCAACCGCTTCGCCGTCACCGCGACGGACCCTCCCAAGCTCGAGACGGGCCCGCCGCCGCCCTCGGGCACGACCATGAACATGGGAACCATCATCGGCATCGCCATCGGCGCCGCCCTGCTCCTCCTCGGCGGCGTCGCCCTGTTCATCGTCTACTGGCGCAAGCAGCGCCGCATCAAGGCCGAGGACGCCCGGCGCGGCACCAACAGCGGCTCCCCCAACGGCGGCGGCTCCGTCGCAGCTCTGGCCGCCAACGGTGGCGGCCCTGGCAGCGGCGGCGCCAGCTTCCTGGGCGCGGACCTGGCCACCGCCCACGCGACCAGGGGGTATACCATGGACCACAAAAGGGACTACAGCCTTACGTCGCTAAACCCCTACGACCCCAACGGCGGAGAGAGCGGCCGCTATACCAGCAACAGCGACTACTACGACCAGTTTGAGAAGCAGCAGCACGTCGCCCAAAAGTTCGGCGTCTACGCGGCCGTGCCCGCCCACCCGGCCTACATCCCGCGCTCCGCCATCACGAGCATCCAGTCATCCCAGAGGCCCAACAGCACCGACTCGCGGGGGTCGCGCAACACTTCCACCTCGCAGCAAAACCCCTCGCCTCTGCAACAGCAGCTTCAGCATCAGCATCAGCACCCGACCCGCGCGGCCGCGGCCGCGGCCGCCGTTCAGCCACGCAGCACACCCCCGCGCGGCACACCCGAGCCCATAGTTCTCTCCGCTCCGCCCCCGGGCAAGTCTCGATTCACCAAGACTTCCAACACGACAACAACAACGGCAGCAGCATTCCCAGTATCGGGCCCAACGCCGGGCGAGACGTACGCCCTGCAGCAGTACCTCTCGAGCACCGACGACAGGCCCGCGAACGGCCTGAGCCTACCTCCGCCGCCCGCTAGGTCGCCTCCGAGGACGTCAACGTCGTCGGAGCAGCAACGCACCGCCGCCGCCGCCGCCGCTGCCGGCATCGACCCCGCCAACATGCCGCCCCCGCCTCCGCCCCAGGCCAAGATCCCGTCGCTCGTCCTGCCGTCGGTGCCCCGGATCCGCGTGCCGAAAAAGTACGCGCCTCCCCAGATCAGCCTCCAGGAGGCCACTCCCGTCGACGACGACGCCGGGCCGAGCGTCATCACCGGCCCGCTTGACCACAACTTTGACCACCGCCGCCAGATGCGCCAGCAGCAGCACGAGGGTCAGCAGCCGCCGCCCCAGCCTCCTTCGCGCGTCGCCGACGCCCGGTCACCTCCCCGGGCTGGCTACGAGCCCAACTACTAGCAAGGGCCCAGCAGTTGGGGAGCGGACGGCAAAATCAAAGCGACGGAAGAAAAAAACATATACAAATAAAGACGTGGCCATATGAAGCCAACGTTGCAAAAGGGAACAATGGAAGGGGTACCAGGGCGGGTTCTTGTTTTATCTCATGGTTATTATTTTCCTTGTCACAGTTTTTTGTTTTCATACCCATTTACTATGATCAAACCTGGCGTTTGGGAAGGCTCATGATTTTGGCGGCATATCGGACGCCACGAGACAAGGTTAGGGCATATGCAGACCCGGACCAGGGAGCTTGTTGTGCTTGCCATCTAGGCTGGGCCATTTATTGCATCTTAATGAAACAGATGAACACCACGATATCCTTATGTGATGACAACTTTGCGGAATAGCTTCATATACGGGTGCCCGCCTACTGAATCAACTACAAATCCCCCATCTTAGCTCCAGGCGGTCAAAGACAGTCGAGAAGTTCGCTGAAAATTCTTTTGGTTGTAACATGAACAGATGCGAAAATGAACGATCCGGATGAATTCTTTTATTTATCCACTTTCCTACCATGCTACGCCGCGTCTGCTATGGGCATAACATCCAAGCACGGTTCAGCCAAGCCGGTGCCCAGTTCCCCGTGTCTTCCACGAGTCGGGAAGCGGGCCACTGCCAGCAGAAGACCCAGTTGTCCTTCCGGAAGCCCCGAACGGAGCAGCGCCCACAGGCCTTTGCGCGACGCCTCCCATCTGAACCAGGCGTGACATGAATGCCGGAGTAGCCAGGATATTCCTGCCGCCGCCGAACTCGGGCCAGATGCGGAAGAGGAAGTCGTGGAGATGGGCAGCTACAAGACCGCACATCTGGATGAAGAGCTGATCGGGCCCAGCCATGACCAGGGTCGCGAACAACATAGCATAGGGAACCAGCTGCGCGGGGATGGTCAGGAAGAAGAAGCTGGCCTGCTGGCCGCGCTGGTCCTGGGTGCCCGTGTATGCCAATGCAAGAATGAGGCCTTGCAGACAGAAGGGCGCGTTTGTGCCAGACAAGAAGTTCAGCACCTAGGCGGATGAGGGAAAAGTTTCTGTTAGCGAAACTTTTGCTCGAGCCTAGCAGCCAAGTCAAAGAGGGACAAGTATGTGAAGAGATGTAGGGAGCTGTAAAACCACCCGAGCGAGGTAGAGTATATCTCGGCCCGAGTCATCCATAAAGACATCCCACCATGCCTACACCCCGACCGACCCTAAAAGAGGTATGCGAATGACGGGCCGGCCGAAATGCAGGGGTGATCTTCCTCATTTCCAGGAACCGTGACAGCAGTAGGGGCAATTCACTGTCCGGGCAGATATATGAGGTGCGTGTGTGGAGGAAGCATAGGTGAAGACACGGTCAAAGGTGAGCACAAAGCACCGCACGCGGCGTGGACAAGACCTACCAGGATGATGCCGGATACGGTCGTCAGGTACCAGACGACATCCTCCTTTCTCGAGAACTTGGGGTTGGTGGTCTCAAGTTGCTTGACGTAGGAGAACATGAAGTACGGGTCCATAACGATGCCCAGCTGGGGACCGCTGACCAGGAAATTGGTTGCGATGCGCCAGATCTGAGGCGGAATCATCATGAGATGGTACGGGTCGAGGTAGATCCATTCTGCCGGGATGACACCAAGGAGTCTGACCCCGACCGAGGTCACGAAGACGGCCGTCGCAAGTGTCCTGCGCAAAGCGGAGAAAATTGTTAGCATCGCAGCGCAGGCATGGGCGCGTTGTGGGTGGGCGGCGACAAGGAGACATACCGAGCTATGGCCGGCGCGGCCCAGAACGCGTCCATCAGGTCCGACATGCTGCAGGTCTTCCGTCCAGGATGGATCGAGGAAGTCGCGATAATGCAAGCAAGGTCGGTCGCGGCTGGCAGCCTTTAGCTCTGCCCGTTTGCTCGGATGCAGCTGCGTTTCCAGCAAGCGGCAGAGTCCGGAACAGAGAACAGAAGCAAGAGCTGGCGGCAGAGAGAGAAAGAAAAGAGGCAAGCGACAGCAGAAGAGATGGGTCTAGCGTCGTTGCAGCATGCGCCGGTTGCTCAAGCTGCAGACGTGGAGGAGGAAGAAAAGGACGGCACAGCAGGCAGCGCTGCTGGTGACGTTGGCACGTTCAAATTGAAGCGTGTCATTTTCTCGATTGAGAATTGGCGACTGAGGAAGAAAAAGGATTTCTTAGAAATCCGTGGAAGCCGCCTTTTCTAGGCAGGATGGAATGGAGCTTGTGTGGGGCACCTGGCAGCCGGCTCGGTGGGGTTCAGCCAGCTGTCAGTTGCTGGCAGCGATGGGAGGTGGGTTTTGCAGCGGGCAGGGGCTGGGCGGGCGGCACACCGGAAGTGCTCGAGCGCACTCGATGGTGAACGCCAGCAGCACGAACGAGGAGAGGAGGCAAGTAGATCGCAGTGCGTGTCTAGACCTTGCACAATTGCATGTTGTGCGCAGTTGGGAGGCTCTGCAGTGACTCAATTGACCCGGGTCAGTCCCGGGGTCTTCCTCCTATCAGCGGTGCCTCAACAAGGCGCGCCCTCTACATAGGTCTGCAGCAGGTATACCTAGAGCATCAACTCGTCAGGGGCTGCGAGGCTGGCGGAGTGACCCATAATTTTGCGCCTTGCCGTGACTCAAGGAATCCTTTTATATCCCGCCGAGAACCACATCAATCCGGCCAACTCTCGTCGCTTGCACGGCCTGGCTGCCTTTTTTTTTGAGTCAACCCAGAGACAAGACGGAGAAATGACCTCGCAGGCCTCGCGGTCCACGGCGGCAGCCCTCGGCCAGCTTGGCCAGTTGGCCCGGCGGGCTGGCCAGAGGCCGCCGCAGATGCGCTTCTACTCCGCCGCCTCGGCAGACTCCATCCCGCCCTCCAAGAAGAAGTACGTGCCCTCCAATGGCACGTACCCGCGGGCCTTCCGGGCCTCGGGCACCGTCGTGGGCGTCAAGCCCGGCAACACGACCAAGCCGGACCTGGCCCTGCTGGCCTCGGACGTGCCGTGCGCTGCCGCCGCCGTCTTCACCAAGAACCGGTTCCAGGCGGCGCCCGTGACCTTCAGCCGGGACCTGCTGAGGCGCAAGGGCAACGCGGGCGTCTCGGGCGTCATCGTCAACTCGGGCTGTGCCAACGCCGTCACGGGCAAGGGCGGGCTCGAGGACGCGGCCGCCATGGCGCGCGAGGCCGACCGCGCGCTGGGCGCCGACGGCACGCTCGTCATGAGCACCGGCGTCATCGGCCAGCGCCTGCCCATCCAGCGCATCCTCGACAAGGTCCCCGCCGCCCACGCCGCCCTGGGCGAGTCGCACGACCACTGGCTCGCCTGCGCCCGCGCTATCTGCACCACCGACACCTTCCCCAAGCTCATGTCGCGCACCTTCCGCCTGCCCTCGTCGCCCGACGTCGAGTACCGCATGGCCGGCCTCACAAAGGGCGCCGGCATGATCCACCCCAACATGGCGACGCTGCTGGGCGTCATCGCCACCGACGCCCCCGTGGCCCCGGCCCTGCTGCCCGGCGCGCTGCGCCACGCCGCCGACCGGTCCTTCAACAGCATCACCATCGACGGCGACACGTCGACCAACGACACGGTCGCCCTGCTGGCCAACGGCGCCGCGGGCGGCCGCGAGGTCGCCGACGAGGGCTCCGCCGACTACGCCGAGTTCCGCACCGTGCTGACCGACTTCGCCGCCGACCTGGCCAAGCTGATTGTGCGCGACGGCGAGGGCGCGACCAAGTTCGTGACGGTGCGCGTCGTCGAGGCCGAGAGCGAGGAGACGGCCCGCAAGGTCGCCAGCACCATCGCGCGCTCGCCCCTGGTCAAGACGGCGCTGTACGGCAAAGACGCCAACTGGGGCCGCATCCTGTGCGCAACGGGCTACGCGCTGGTATCGGAGCCGGCCATGCCCGAGACCGCAGACCTCGAGTCCAAGATCATCCCCGAGAAGACAAACGTCTCTTTCATCCCCACCGACGGCACGGCGGAGCTCAAGCTGCTTGTTAACGGCGAGCCCGAGCAGGTCGACGAGGTCCGCGCAGCTGAGATTCTGAAGCTGGAGGACCTCGAGATCCTCGTCAAGCTGGGTGCCGGGTCCAAGGAGGCGACCTACTGGACCTGTGACTTTAGCCACGAATATGTGTAAGTGTCCCCTCTCTCTGGGATGTGATTTTTGTGGCAGAGAAGCGCATCTAACACGGATATCCTTTGGCAGCACCATCAACGGCGACTACCGCACATAGAGGCGGCTGCGAGTTTGAAGCGGTGGCGATATCAAGTAGACTCCCCTTCCTGGATGTCTAGATGTCTAGCAAGATGGCCGTGATTCTTGGCGTCATTTAATGCATACGGTCGATGCCCAGTTAATGTTGACGAGAAGTGACTTGCCAAACTACTGACTGTGTTCTGGTGCGGTTCTCTGTCCATGCTTGGTCTCTATACGGGAAAGGGCATGGACACTGGTGATGTCCCACCCAGGGCCGTCATGCGGGATACCAGCCCACTACATCAAATCACCAGGCGACAGCAGACAGGCTGGGTAATAAGAACTCGAAAACCCAGTGAGAAGCACAATCTAACAAGTAGTCTCATCTCCCTCGCAGCCTCTGCTCCACTCTCGTTCGGCGGAGTCCTTACCTAGTGGCCCGTGACGTGGTCGAACTACTTCTTGCTCGCTCCTTCCTTCCCTGGGGAGGGAGTAGCCATCTACCTTATCAGCAAGCACAGCATGTGGTTTTCCAACAGCTCCCGGAACAAACCGAGTGGTCGAATGGGTTGAAGAGCGGCAGACGCTCCCCGCTTCCACGGGTGAGGGCACAGGAAACCCCAAGTTCGCAGGTTCGAATCCGTCCTTTGGCGGCGAAATTGAGCTAGAAAAACCCAAAGTGGGTTTTCGTAACCAGGCAGACCAAAAGGCGCCTGGTGAGCTTTTTGTTTGTTTTTTCTTTTTTTATGCTGGAGGAACCTAACTATTACCTCTTCTTGTCCCGGATTTGTCGAGCGAGAAAAATCAACATACACACACCACATCCCTCCAGCTTAAATGTCAGCACCCTGTAGCAATCGGAGCATGTGGCTACAAGAGTAGATGGGGCCGTTCACTGCGCGCATTAAAGGGGACGTGCCGCCGGTCAAGATTCAGCAAGTGACTATACTGAGTCTGATGAATTGGACACGCGGCCAGAATAGAGAGGCTGTAAAAGTCGACGGTATAGAAGCATGTGCTAAATGTGTTATTCCGATGCATTTGTTTTTAAGAAAAAAGAGGGTTATTAACGCCTAGAATTAAAAAATAAAGATAAATCAACAATAGATACTAAGCACCGAGACCCATCCTTACAGTCTCCTTTCACAAAGGCCTCCGTAACGGATGAGCCTCGGTGTTCAACACGTACTCGTCCAGACTGACAACGTCGGGCGTTGAGTACAGGAGATAGAAATACTTGAGCGTCTCCGCAAGCCAGAAGCTCTCCATGCTGTCAGTCCGGGTTGACGACGGCTCCGGCGCGGTGCAATCTGCCAGCGCCGCGTGCGCCACGTCCGTCTGCGTGTGCTGCACAACGTTCTCAAACATGGCCCACGCCCGCTCCGCAAGCGCCTGCTCGCCAGTGAGGCGGTACAGGATGAAGACGCTCTCGATGGCCTCGGGCCGCAGGATGTAGCGGCGGTCTTCGATGCTCACGACCCCAGAAGAAAGGCGCTGCCGGCGGATGATCTCTTCGACATCGGCGCCGGGCGCCGCCTTGGCGCGCATCCGGACGCCGGCGTGCCACTCGGACGCCGGCGTGCCACTCGGACTCGTCCCAGGCGCAGGAGCCGGTGCGGGGACAGCGCGCCACGTGCATGACCTCGGGCATGAAGCCCGACGGCGCCGTCTCGTAGGCCCACAGACAGCCTTCCACCAGCTGTCTGGCCACTGCCATGTCGCCGGGCATGTCGAGCGCGCGGGCGGCGAGGCCCACCATGCCGCCCGCGAAGCAGCCCAGATGCTGGACACGTGGCTCCTGATCAACCTTGGACCAGTGCCGGGAGCCGTCAGCCTGGGCGTCGCCCGGCATCAGCATTGGAGCCGGACTCTTGGTCCGCGGGCGGAAGAAGATGTTGCGCTTCATAGCGGCTATTGCCTTGACATACAGATCCCTGTACATATGGGAGCCGCCGTTCAGAAGGAGGTATTGCTGTTTGCTGAGGTGTTAGTGAAAAGGGTCTCGGCTGGGTCGCATACATGTCTCATAAATTAAGGGGCACAGCAGGGGAGAGTATGCGTCTACGATTTGGCGCGATGCGGTATGTCTCATTCAGGGGTCCCAGGACAAAGGAAAAATGACCACCAGCGCACCGCTCACCAACAAACACGATGCGACGCATACCTTGGGAAGATACTCGTACGTGCTGTCAGCCATGCCGCCAATGGTGAACCACGAGTCGCCGGTAAAATCGGGCTTCTCGGCGTTCACAACCACGGGCCACAAGCCGGGCAGGTTGGTCCTGTCCTGCTCGTCCGCAAAGACCTCCATGACGCGCTGAACGGCATCGTAGTACTTGGGGTCGCCCGAGAGCTGGCTCAGGCGGGTGAACTCAAGGGTCAGTGAGCCGATCTCGGCGACGAGCAGGCCCGGGGGAGCTGTCTGGGGTAGGCCGCTGCCGCCGCCTGTTCGAGATTTCTTTAGCTCGTTGAGCTTCCAACGAGTGATGGGCATGTGGTTCGGGGTATCAAAAGCGACAAGGAGCATGTCGCCCAGCTCGACCGCTTTGCGCAATAGCGAGGGGGAGCGTCTGTCGCTAATATCGTACGCAGCCAGAAAGCCGCCCAGGTAGCGGATCGTAGTCTCGAAGACGTTGATCTCCTCGAGGGAGCTGACGCTGAAGTCAATCATATCGACGGCGCGCACAGCCTCGTCGAACTCGGCCTTCATGCCCATGATCCAAAGAGTATCGAGGGCGTCAACAAGGGTGGCGCCCCAGCCTCCAAAAGGATTGTGGGCGCCGCCGGAAAGCGGCCCGACCTCGTCACTCATCCATGCATGCTGCTTGTAGCCGTGCCAGGCGTGGGTGAAATTGCTTTTGACAAGCGCGAGCCTTGCCAGTCTGATCCTCTTTTCGGCAGCCGTCTCCGAGGGGAACGCGTGTTGGATGCGCGGCAGCTGGCGACCAGCGGTGTCGGGCAGGGGTCGCATCGAATCGGGCGGCACGGGGTAGTGGAGCGGGATCTTGGCCCAGCTGAAATGGCCCCCGCCAGGATCGGCGCTGCCGCCGCGCGGTGGGCTCTGCCAGAGCTCGGCGCTTGGGAGCCGCGGCTGGTTGCGGTGCAGGAGGAAGGCGAAGAAAAAGAAGACGCAGAGAAGGGGCAGCGCCCTGCGCCTCAGCGCGTTGAGCGAGGCCATCGTCATCGCTACGGTGCGCGCGTACATGCAGCCCGGGCCAGAAGCAAACGTCAAGACAGCAGCCCAGATGGGATGCGTGGGTGGACAGGAAGAAGAGTCGCGAGGGGAAGCGGTTTCAGCGTTGGGGCGCTGGCGCCTGAGGCCTCTTGGCGAGGGGCGAAGGAATAGACTCAAACTCGGACCGGGGTAGGCATATAGAGTACCACCTAATGATGCTATTACACGTCGAGCCTGCGGCCAGCGAGCGCGGCCAGGCTTGAGCCACCCAAATGCTGGCGAAAGCGCCTGCCATTTCGGTGGCTTTCGCATTGGGCACTCGCCCGTGGCACCCTCCCGCGATGGCAGCCTGGCGCGTCCGTGATTGGCTACCCCGCCCTGCTATACCTGCACAGAAGGGCTGGGACCATCCATGCAGGCCCGTCGGTGGTTGTTTGTTTCATCTGCTGCTGCTGCTGCAGAAAAGAAAGAAGAAAAAACGACCATCGTCGATTGGCTCCACCAGCCGCAAGCAGCTGCAACGCTGCACGACAGCGGAGCTCCAGCAACGGTCCCCGTTATAAGCGCCTGGCCATGATCGCCCCTGCAGCGAAGCGCCAATCCGCTACCGAACAAGACCCGCGCGCCGCCCAATCATCGCCAGCCAGCCCACGCCGGCGAAGTCTCCTCCCGCGGATGCCTCACCACTCAGTGGTTCCTGACGGCATGCTAGACGCGCTCCGAGACTGAGGCAGAAGCTGGACTCTGTGCCTTTATTTAGCATTAGCAATATTATCGAGCCCCGCTTGGAACATCTTGCATGCAGTCCAGGTGCTGTTGTTTGCCTTGGCTGGTGGCCCTGAGCCATCGTTGATGTCTGTACATGTAGATCCACCACAGCCCGGAGTGATGTCCCATCAGCGGTGTAGCTACTACAAAGACATGTCCGCACCCGGAGGCTTCAGGAGTCTCCCCTTTCCAGTCTGTTCTTCCTCATGTTTTTCTCTCTTTCTGTTTAACGCCTCCAGGGGCTTGTCGACGCCATCTTTCCTTTTGTCTTGCACTCACATGATGTATATGATATGCATGGAGTCTCGATAGTCTCTTATACTCGGCCTTCTTCCGAGTCATCCCCACTCGGTTGATACGACATAATCGATGCTGGCATCACGCCTACGCAGGCTTGTCCTGCTGGGCCCTCTGAGCGATGCCTTCCGGCTACTGCTTCTCATCGTGCTTCTTGGACATAACCTCTCCTTTGGAGTCCAGGCATGGCCATTTGTCGACCCCGGCGAAAACACTGCCGACTTTTCCATGGTGTTCACCATGGGCCAGCTCTATATAGTGAGGTGGTCGGCGGCCACAACCGCTAGAGACATTGCGACTGCGACACAGAACACTTTCGATCTGTGGCTTACAACCTATGATTATGACATATTTCCTTTCGCTGTACTAGTCGACGGTTAGTACTTGTTGTTCAAGACACCCATCCGAGAAATATAGGAGCTAATGTTTCTTGAAACAATATAGTGAATCTGAATCTCACGAAAGCGGGAGAAACTCAGATGGCTGCTGGCAAAGCGAATGTACAAAAGGCCGGATTCGGTAACGGCCGCTTCGACCTGGACGACAAGATCCTGGCCAAAACCACAAACTACGCCCTACGCTTCAGTCCGTCGGCCGGCAACACGCCGCAGTACCGGTCCGGGATCGGTAGCGAGATGCAGTCGCCAGCCTTCATGGTGTTCAAGGACGAGGCCAGCGTGAAACTCCCGCAGCCCGCCAACCCGCCGGGGGTGTCGAGCACTTCACTCACCCCCCAGCCGACCCAGTCGTCGTCGTCCAGTTCAACATCAGCAACGAGTTCCTCATCATCGAGTAGCGCCTCATCATCATCGAGTAGCGCCTCCTCATCGGCGACGGGGCCGTCAGATCCGGTGCAACCATCACCAACAGCAACTGGGCCGTCTGAGCCGCCACCAGAGGGACCTGGCGGGGGCTTACCACCGGGCACCTTGGCAGCCATCCTCGGCAGCGGTGGTGGCGTGGTCATTGTGCTGTTCGGGGTGCTGATCTGGTGGATCCTGACGCGGAGGCGCAAGGCCAAGCAGCAGGCCCGCCTGTTGTCGCCAACACAAAGCGACGAAGAGCCGAGCATACCCATACCGAAGGGGCCGGAGCTTCAGGGCTGTACAACTCACACCCGCGAGCTGGACGGCGTGTTTGCCGCAAAGTACGAGGCGTTCGGGTGGGCAGGGAACGAGATACAAGGGACGCCCAAGAACGAGCTTGAGGCAGTGTCGAAGCCGAAATATGAAACGCAAGGGACGCCCTTGAACGAGGTTGAAGCGGTGTCGGTGCTGAAATATGAAATGGAGGCCGAGGCTTTCAGGAGGTACGAGATGGAGGCGGCGGCAAGACAGGAGATGGAGGCGTCGTTGGCAAGAATCGAAATGCCAGCACCGGCGGCGACACATGAAATGGGGTCGGGCCGCAGATCGCTATACACGTACGGGTCCTCAATGAGGCCCGCCGAACTGCCCGCCGAGTTGCCCACACACCCCCGAGTCTCGAGGCAGATAAAAAGATTCAGCAGGTGGATATAAACAAAATCCATAGTTTTACAGTAATATTATCTTTTTAATGCAAGCGCCAGCGATTTTACTTCTGATTGTCCCTGTCTCCGCCCCGGCATGTCATGTTATGCTTCCGAATTGACATGTAAAAGAAACGTGTGAGCCAGAATGTAGGGAGCAACATGGGTTCTGTGATTCGCCATAAAATGAGGCTAGGGAGCCTCTGAACACAACTCTAGGCGCTATTGACATGGTTGGAAGAGAAAATGCGCAAGATGTAAAAGTCGCGAGAATAAATAAACTACTGCGCCGGATATCATACCCAGATCGTAAAAAGAGGCTAAACGAAAGAAAAGAGAAACAAAGAAATCCCAGTGACCGGCCTTTTCACGTCTGCCACATCTGCTCACTGAGGTTAAGCATCTTGTCGGCCATCTGCCTCTTTGCCGCGCTAGCGATTCCACGCTCAGGGTTCGACAGCTGCTCGCTGAAGCAGAGCTCGACCAGGGCCTTGAGCTCGTCATACGAGAACCGGTGGCCCCCGGCGCCCGCCTCGGCCGAAGCCTCGGCCTTTGCCCTTTCCACGATGGCGTCGGGCCCGGCCTCGAACAGGGAGAAGTAGTCGTCGGCGCGCGAGAGGCTGACGCCCTCCTCGATGTTCTTCAGGTTCTGCTGCAGGACCAGGATGTTGAGCCGCATGCGGCCGCAGCCCTTGGAGTTCATGGGCGACACGAGAGAGGCGTTGGTGACCAGGTACGAGTTGATAAGCAGGCCCAGCCCCTGGCGTATAAACGAGACCTCGCGCTCGCGCAGGAACCGCGTCGTCGTCTCATCGTAGACCACCAGCTCGCCGTTGAGCGAGATGATCTGCGGGTCCGGCTCCGTCACCTCCTGCTCCAGCAGGTAGGGTGCCGTGTCGGGCGACAGCGCAGTCCGCAACGAGTACACGATGCGACACCGCACTTCCATGTGGAGCGTCAGCAACGCCGTCGCCGCGAGCTCTTCGTATGACACGACGATGTTGTCAAAGGAGCTAATTTGCCAAGTCAGCACGTCACCGTTACATCTTGATCCGAAGTCGAACGCAACAACCAAAGCTTACTTGACAGTCTCCAGAGTCATGGGGAGATACACAGGTCCCTGGTCCGCGGTCGCCTTGACGGGGTCGTTGTACAATGTCCACCTTCGACCGCCCTGCTGCTTGGGCAGGCTCGTAGAATCGCCGTCGCTCTTGGTGATGTGGCGCAGGCCGACCACCTTTGTGGCCAGCCACTTCATGCTTGTGTAGAGCAGGCAGAGGGATGAGATGGTGTCGCGGTCCGAGATGATGTCGCCCATCCCGAGCCGTCTCGCGTTGGTGCGCTCGACCAGCAGCGCAATCTCCTTCCCTAGGAGGTCCGCGTTGGCGTCCACGCCGCCCTCGGCCGTCCAGAGCTGCTTCATCGTCTCGAGCATGTCCGAGGCTTCTGTGGCCATGACGGCAGACACGCGCAGCGTCTGCTGCTCGGCACTAGATTCCTCCTGGGTCTTGGAGACCAGGGCCCGGTACCAGCCAGAGCAGCGGTCGTAGTAGCGCATCATCTGCGCGATGATGAGCGTGCTGAGCGCCTGGTCGTGCGGGATCGTGCCTAGCATGCGGCAGAAGGCCGTCACGATGGCGAAAAAGGCCGTCGTGCCCTTGAACACGGGTCGCCGCGCCAGCAGGCTCCAGTCCGGGTCTTGCTGGAACGAGTCCGACTCGCCAAACACGGTGTCGCTCAGCTTGCCCAGTGTCTCGTCCAGCTGCGGCTGGAAGACGTTGACCAGGAAGTTATCCAGGAACGACGTCAGCGTGCTCGTCGCCAGGTCTGATCCAGGCGGTACAATGCCCTTGAGCCGCTGCAGGAACACAAGCGTCGGGGGCAGCAACAGGCTCATGTTGAAGACGCTGGGCTCAACGAGCGACTTGTGCACATCACCACTCTGCCGGCTGCTGCTCTCGAACCCGCCGATCCCGGCGCCGCGCTTACCGTCGCGTCCGACCCCCTGCTGCTGCTTCTTGTCGCCCGTCTTCCGGCTACCGCTGGTCAGGCCCGGAACGGCGGCACGGATAATGCCGTCCAGCTCCTCATACTCGTTCGTCATCTCGGTAGACTTGACATCCGAGTCGGAGAACTTGAACAGATCCTGCCTGGTCTTGGACATGCCGTTGGAAGATTGCCCCGGCCTTGGCGAGTTGAAGTGGTAGACGTCGGCATTGGTCGTGACGTAGCTATGTAGCAGAGACCGGATCTCGTTCTGGTACAGGTTCCATAGCTCCTTAAAGCTGCCCAGCAGGGCGATGTTGTTACCTGCGCCCTCGCGGCGGATCAGTGCCTTGATGTACTCGTGGAGGACCCTGTGACCCTCGGCGATGGCCTCAAATTTGCCGTAGAGGGTCCACAGCAAGTCGTAGATTACGTCAGCCCTCAGCTGCGTCTCGCGGCTGCCGTAGACATGAAGCCCCTGGGGGCCGGTCGAACCGCCCCTCAGAGAGCTTGGGTGCTTCTGGTCCACCTCGTTGATGGTCTCGTTGACGATGGAGAATAGCTCCACTGGCAGCCGCTGCTTCAGCGTGTCGACGGCCGCCTCGAGCCGGCCGAGCTTGTTGAGCGACTCGATGAC
Organism: Nakataea oryzae; assembly: GCA_003049435.1. Lineage (NCBI taxonomy): Eukaryota > Fungi > Ascomycota > Sordariomycetes > Magnaporthales > Magnaporthaceae > Nakataea > Nakataea oryzae. The sequence goes on along the minus strand of PYSQ01000088.1, from coordinate 53,069 downwards.
CAGCGAGACGTAGTAGAATGTGTCAGCCTCGGGGTTCCTCCCGGGGTCCTCCTGCACCGCGCGCTCGAGGTCCATGGTGTCGAGGATGCCGAGGAAGGGAGCCAGGTTGCTGCTCTCGGCGAAGGCGTCGCTCGAGGTACCCTGGGATTTCGCCAGGTTCTGCCACCTCTCCTGGCAGTAGGGGGACTTGAGGTACAGATGCTCGTGCAGCTCCTCGACCAAGATGTCCATCAGGGCCGTCTCCTGGTTGGCCAGGTAGCTGCGCAGGTCAACCAAGGCGCCGATGCCGTCGAGCTCGGGCTTGGTCAGCTTCCGCAGGGCCGTCTGCAGCACCTCGACCGCCGTCAAAAAGCGCTTCTCGGAGATGCGGGCCTCCAGTTGGTCGGGCACCTGGCGCAGCTCGTCGACCTCGCCCAGGGCCTGCAGAAGCTCGTCGTACATCTGCGACGTGTTGTAAAGCTTCTTGAGCTCCGGGTCCGTGGTGCACAGGCTGACTTTGGCCGCGGCCAGCGACTCCTTGAGCCCGCGCACCTTCTTCTGCGAGGCCTGGATGCTGCCTTGGATCTTGTGGAACGTGCCGATGGAGCTGTTGAAGCCCTGGTGGTAGTCGTGCACGATGTTCTTGAGCGAGTCCTGCAGGTAGCGGTGCGTGTTCTGGAAGTTGCGGTACTCGTGTGCCCGCCCGACCGAGCTGTTGTCGAGGAGCTGAAGTGCCAGCTGCACGGGGACGCAGTCCGTCTGGCACATGGCTGGCCAGTCCGTCTTGATGTGCTCCAGCACCTGCGCGATCTGCCGCTCCGCGCTCGACTCGTATCCGCCGCCGCCCCGCGGCTGGCTCGGCCGCGGCGGCGGCACCTCGTAGCGAGAAGACGCGGCCGCGGGCGGGGGCGGCGCCCGACGGGAGCTCATCTGGCTGCGCGGAGATCCGGAGTAGCGTTCCTCTTCGTACTTGTTGCCGCCTCCACCACCATAGCTGTCATCGACATATCTGCCGCCTCCACCGCCGCCGCCGCCGCCGCCGCCACTACCACTGTAGCCATCGCCGTATGGGTCGTAGTCCCCGCCGTCGCGGTCGTCCTGAGAGCGCCGTCCAAAGTTGCCGTATCCGTTGCCGTTGCGGGAGGATCCGCCGTATCTGTTCGACATGGTTTTCGAGGATGGTCCGCTAGGGCATGGTCGATTGGCCCGGCGATAAAGGCCCACGTCTCGTCGCTGTCTTTTTTGTTGCTTGCGGGCGTCGTTGCACGGCTTCGAGTCCCAGCTCAGCGAAGATGGCTGAGCTTCGGAGACAGCCTGTCGGTCGGGCGCCCGCATTGGCCAGGACCCTAACCCCCCGCCTGCCCATCTACCCCAAATGGGGCCCGTGCACGCACATGAACTTCCCGCAGTTTGGCCTCACAGGAGCAGACAGGGGTCCGATTTTTTTTGGACGAGCCCTCCAGACACCTCCCGCCGCTACGAGGCTGCAAGCGCATCGACACGGGCTGCCATTGACCACCCCACGCACAGCCAGACAGGATGAGCGGGCTGCGCGAGATGTCCCGGTGCATCCGGCAGATTCCAGTGTCGGCGCTGGCGCGGCCGGGATACCAAGCAGCCGCTCGCCGATGCGCATCAACACAGGCCGCCGCCGCCGCCACCACCACCACCCCGGCTGGGCCCGCGCCCGCACCCGCGCCCGCGCAGACGACGGCCGAGTTCGCCGACCTCGAGGCTTCCTCGTCCAACATGAACTCCAAGTTCGGCGAGGGCGTCAAGCAAAGGCCACCCAAGGACCGATACTTTCGCAGGAAACAGCAGCTGCCAGGAAGCAGGTCGGTTTACGCCCCGCGTCTCCAGCAGGAGGGGGTGCCTCTTGGCTGACATGCACCGCGCCCTTGCCCAGATACCAGTACCACCCGCCCAAGTATGACCGCGGCCCGCTGCACCCCATACAGTCGCCCAACCCGTCGGACCCCATCGCGCGAGACTTCATCCCCGGGCCCTTCAACCTGCCACGGCTGCGACAGACGTACGAGACGACGATCGCCTCCGACTTCCTGACGCTGGCGTACTCGCACCAGCCGCCGGGAACCATGGAGCCGTCCGTCAACTTCCAGGATCTCATGTTCCGCGAGTGGGACGACTCGTCCCCGTACCATAAGAACAGGCCCAAGCGTGGGCCCAGAGGCTCTTCCGTGTCGCGCCTCGTCGAGCCGGATATCAACTTCAACAACGTGCCCGAGATCACCGAGGTCACGATCGCCTCGTACTCCCCCGATGCCACCAAGAACGAGATGTACCTCTGGGTCGCCCGCGCCATGCTCCAGAGCATCAGCGGCCAGGTGCCCGAGGTGACCAAGAACCGTGTCGGCGTTGCCCAGTGGGGCGTCATGAAAGGCAAGGCCACGGGCGCAAAGGTCACTATGCGCGGCAACAACGCCTACGAGTTTGTCGACAAGCTTGTCCACATGGTCTTCCCCCGCATCAAGGAGTGGCCCGGAATCAAGGGCAGCACCGGCGACAGCCAGGGCAACATCTCCTTTGGTCTGAAGCCCCAGGACATGGTGCACTTCCCCGAGATGGACACCAACATATCCGTACGTTCCACTTTGTTGCTCGTATTTACTGCCTTTGATGCTGCGTCAGTACTGACTCTTCGCAAATCCACAGATGTACCCTCCCAAGATGACCCCTGGATGTCGTATCGCCATCAAGACAACGGCCAAGTCCAACCGCCACGCCAGATTGCTTATGCAGTCTCTGGGAATGCCATTCTATGGTGAGCTGGCATTCTAATCTAGGACTACAGTGAATGGCATGGGTAGTGGCGGCGCTATCCCACAATAGAGTTCACCACAGTCCATCTGTACAAAACAAAAATAAAAACATAAATATGTAAAACGTGTAAAATGCCACATATTGATCGTGTGCTCATTTATGTCTTGAATTTCATTCCCGAGTGTAGGAAAGCGTCGCAGTTGTAGAACCCGACCCCGGTATCTTCCAACAGAAGACAAACTCTATCTCCCAAGATAACTCCAGTATATACCTGTCCCAAAAGCCCAAACGCCGATTACATGCTGTTTTATTTGTTCCCCCCAGTAGTCCGTCGCCCAACCTCGTCCGGCTCTTTTCTTAGGCTTTTTTTTGTCGTGTTGGCCACCGATGTGCTCAACATGTACAAAATCTGCCGATGTTCCAGATACTTAGGCCGTAGCGGCCGGCTTGGGTATGCTCGCCCTCAGCCCATCCATGACGGCGTCGACAGCGTCCATGTTGGAAGCGTCAATCTTGTCCGCCTTGCCGCCGCCGAGTTTTGCAACCTCGGCGGCCAGCGCGTCCATGGCGGGCTGGTAGTTCCTGCAGGCCGAGCTCAGCGCAAACACAGCCTTCCTGCGCACGTTGGGGTTCTCCCCCTCGGCCTTGGCGAGCGCGTAGAGGCGGGGCAGGCCGCCGAGCGCGAGCAGGCGCTCCTGGGAGGGCTCGTTGTTCTGGACGGCGGTGCCGACGCACCAGGCGGCCATGCGGCGCAGCTCCTCGTGGTCCGAGTCGAGCATGCCGAGCAGCGGGGTCCAGAGGGACAGGTTGGACAGGTTGTTGGCGTTGTCGAGCGACTCGATCAGCTGCTCAAAGTTGTCAAAGGCAATGAGCTTCGAGTCCAGCGTCACGTCCGGGTCCGTGCTCGTGATCACTTCCATGGCTGCCTTCATGAGTTCGGCCTCGGAGGGGCCGCCAAAGAGCGCCGCCATGATCTCGGGGTCCACTTGCTGCGGCTGCTGCGGTGCGGGGGCAGGGGCGCCCTCGGCGTCTGTGGTTGAGTTTTCGATGCTCCATTTCAGGAGCGTGTTCAGGTTCTTGTCCATTGCGTGGGTGATTTGTGCTGGGAGTGGATAGATATTTGGTATGCGGCGGTGATATGGCTATAGTTGGTATGCGATGCTTCGGACGTCTCTCGCCTTGACTCTTGTCGCGATGGGCAACTTTTTTTATGCGCGGGGCAATCTTGTTCGCCCAACGGCGTCGTAGAATGATGTCGACAATTGCCAAACTGGGGAAGGTTCAAGAAGCTTCGATCTGTAAGCGGCTTAGTGGTGCCTGGAGCCCCACCTAGCGCCAACCCGAACTCGGATTTGACCAAGTCTTTGATCATCGAAGGGGTATAAGCCATTGGATTCAGTCATGTTCAAGCAGCCATTATATTCAAGGGTATGGGGAATATCCCGCCCTGGGGGATTTAGTGACTATCTGGATGAGATATAATGACGTGACTGAGAGCCCGCTTGCACGTACATCGAAAAGAATCACTCCTGGCATGGGGATGCAATCAGGGTTGTTCCGTCGTAGCGATGGACATATACAGCTGACCAGCTAATATTAGCGAACTGTCGTCGACGACGACAGTTCTTCCTCTGGCAGCGCGCGCCGGCAACGAATTGACACACACTACCGAAACAACTAGCAAGCCCTAGCTCGACACATGGAAGCCAGCGACATGAGATGCTGATGCATCGAGGCCGGGGAAGGCTGGCTGGACCGGCAATGGCACCGGAACCCAGCGCGTGCGGGCTCGGCTGGCCTGCAGCAGGCGTGGCGGCATTTCCGGCGCCTGGGGGGGCCCCAGACCGCATATCCCGGTGGAGGAAGGTGGGCATCGAGACATATTTGTGTCAGCACCTTGGATACGTTGCATATCTGCTGATGTGAGTAGAAGCAAGGCGGCGGCGGCGGCGGCAGCGGCGGGCGTTTGCCGGGCTTCTTCTTTTTGGAGGCTGGCGGGTGTGCTCCGGCAAGGTCAGTCAGTCAGGGTCCCCGACAGGCCAGAACCTGCGGTGAGGATCGCGGCAGCATCGCGAAGGCACATAACGAGGCTGGCAAAAGCGGCCGCCGCGTTCTAGAATAGACCGAGAGCTCGCACGGCCAGCGCTCGCTGCGCCTCCATCCGAACATAAAGCGTCCGCGCCTCAAATCGCTGCCGCTGCCCCTCCATACCTCGCCGCGCAAACAAAGCCTGGACAGCCGCCCTATTGGGATGAAATAAACCACGCGAGCCATTGACTTGTCGCGCAACGAAAACCCGCGGGCTAAGAAGAGGACACGCCACGCCTCCCTCCTCGCCTTGCAGGAATTGGCAAGGTAAAACGGCAAAACGGCAAAAACATACAACACCAAAGATTCCCCAGTGGTCACCCATCTGAGTACTAGTTCGGCCCTCACATGTTTTGGTTTTTAGAGGTTTTGGGTGAAAACGGGATCACAGGCGTCTAGAAACGGACGCTTTGGGTTCCAAAAACGGACGCCTTTGATCCCATTTGCTCCCAGCCTCACCGTCTGGCGAACGTATCTATCCCGCCACCCTACGCACACTATTGGGTTTTAGCCAAGATGCAAAGTCCTCTTGGCGCTTCCGTTCTGCCCAATAGCTGTTGGTAGACGAGGTCTTGGGGGACAATCTGTACTGTATCAGCTCCCTATGGATCGCAATAATCTAGAGTCGAATCGGGATGGGTTCTGGTAGGGAACCCAAGCTAAATTCAAGTGATTTGACACAGTAACGTGACTTCCTGCCATCGTTTCTTATTACATAAGACAGACCAGCCCCCAAGGCAGTGCCAGGAGGCCGTGTTGTGCCTGCAGGTCCAACAGAATCTTTCCTTTACATACCTGAACACCACTCCTGGCAATCCTGCCATGGGTTCTTGCTCTGTCCTGGCCGACAAGGCGATTGCTCTGTTGGGTCAAGCAGAGCAGTCGTTCTGTTTACCTGACCTTGTCCTGTGACCATCCTTGGTCAGGTACGGGGTCAGCAGCCCTATGCCGTCCCTGTATCCTGACCTTCCGTCCCTCCTTTCCGGTATGGTCGTAACACCACGTTACCCCTTTCCATCTTTAATTATAAGCGCCCCCACCCCACTTATGTCCCCTCCGTAGAGAAATCGAACACGCCAAGGGCAGGCCAGTGCCCGCTCAGGTCCACGGATTCCTCAAGCGGCCAGTCCACCCTGTTCTCGGCGGCTGGCGGTATGGAGCCCAAGGGGAAAAGCCAGAACCCCAGAACCGGGCTGGCAGGTGGTTGCTGCCGCTCTGCCGCCCGTGTGGCCTGCAGCCGCTCGGCGAACCCCACGGGCATGTTGCCTTCGCTCGCTCGTTCCTCGCACTTGGGCGGGAACGCGTCCATCTCTCTTTGCATGCAGCTTAGCCCGCCGCGGCGGTCGTACGGCCAGACGCGCGGCCCTTCCCTGTGCGGGCTGGCCGCGATGAGGAAGTGGAACTCCGTGCGGGAAAGCCGGCGGGCCTCGTCGTCGTCGAGCTCCGCGATCCCGACCGAGGCCATAAGGCTCTTCCACTTTTCCAACATCTCATCCGGGTGCCTGGACGTCACCATAGACACCCTCGTCAGGTCGATAGTAGGGCGGGGGTCCCGGGCCGCACGCGAAAAGTGCGTGGCCAGGGTCATAACGGGGTAGGACTCGTTGACGTAGGGGTCCCCCTCGCGGGCGTTGGGCGCGCAGGAAGTCCGGCCCTCGTGGAAGACGTGTGACAGGAAGACCTCGTGAAGCCCCGCCATGGTTTCCCTGAAGGCGCGGGTGGCCGCGGCGTCGAGCGGCTGGCCCCTGTCCGGCTCCTGCTGCGGGTCGTTATCATCCGACGAAGGCTCCTCCCCGATAGCCCGTCTGGCGGGGCGGAAGTGGGTCAAAAAGAAGTTGTTGACGACTAGGTTGCGGAGGCCGATGCCGCGCGGATCATGATCGGTCCTGAAGCGCTGGATGAAATCGTGCACGATGTGGCTGTGCTGGGAGCGCACCTCCCGGCCGAAGATTATCTCGATAAAGTCGGATTCCGGGTTGATATGGAGCACCCCGCAGGGGGCGGTGGCCTGCGGCGTGTCTCGGGGGAACACGGAAGGGAGGTGGAAGTTGACGTTGAGGTCGACGAGCACCGGCCCCCCTCCGCCGTCCTCGGCCAGTAGTGAGTCGGAAGGAGTGAGATGGAACGTGTCGTGCCACCTGTGGAACCGGTCCCCGGCGAAGATGACGGGCAGCGGCACGCGGTAAAAGGCGAGCGCGGCGGCGCGGGCCTCGCTGCTCACGCGGAGGAGCTTGCTGTGCAGGTTGTAGCCGTCGGCGATGACGGTGTACGTCTTTGTCGGAGCCAGCGGCGGCCCGCCGTCTTGACGGGGGGCACCGGGCGCATGAGGCCCTCGGGGAAGCAGTCGGCGTTGTCGAGGTCCTGGGCGCTGACGCAGAGGCGGACGAGGCGCTCGCGGCCTTGCAGGGAACACTCCCAGATACGTAGGCGAAGCTCTTTGGGGAGGCATGGGAAGAGATGGAAGGTTGAGAGGTGGTTGGGGCCGGCCAGATTGGACCTGGCGTGCTCATCGTTGAAGAGACGGCCTTGCGATGCCGGTTGAATTGTGGCCATCTTGCAGGAGAATAAAGGCGAAATTGAACGGGAAAACAAAAAGGAAGATGAATAGGAAAATAAACGGGGTAGGAACAGGAGGCAGGAGGCAGGAAAAGTCCACAGAAAAGGACTGTTTCCACGAGTTTTTGGCCGACGTGCGTGGGTGGCAGACAAACCCGTGCAGGACGGGGGCGGGGATGTCTGATGTGTGGTGCGTGTTGTCGGTCCCGAGGTGGAAGGGCACGCGCATAAAAACACCGAGCTGCAGCCCGCTAGGTTGTATTGAGATAAAACCTTCGGCATAGCTATTGCATAGTCCGCCCATCTCGACACAACCAACAACCAACAGCACATCTATAATTAGAATACATGTACACCACGGTCTACGGACAGGGCCAAGTCCAAAAGTCACTTGCACAACGCGCTACCTCGCGCGCTGTATTTTTGCAGTGTGAAGATACGTTCCACCGTGTCCAGAACCAAGCCCACTAGTTATTGTCCTTCCAGTTCGAGCCTCCTCAATGCAACCTGCTGCTCTTGGAGGAACGCACGCGGAGAGGAAACAACCCGTAGACTGGGATGGAGTAAGGTGGCTTGATGCCGCTATGTTCTTGGAAGCATAACTTGCCGTCGAGATAGTAAGGGGGCATTGGTTTGAGCACGGCATTTGTTGGACACATAGGAAGGCCAGGTCGAGATGGGTTTGATCTTGGAGTGTGCTCGAGGTCACATACGGCGTAGATTGCCAGTATAAGAGCGGCCCGGAAGCAGTCTCTCAAGGAAGATCTCTAGGAATATCATCATCCATCCAACATTATCATCACTCACACTTGCCAGCGAATTCGACCCCCTTTTCTCGTCAGTTCCTAAAGATAGCAGCAAGTAACAGCCACTTTTCTCCCTTCCAAATCCAAAGCCTCAACTCCTATCCCGGCGCCACGCATTTCACCAAAAGCCTGACAGCATTTCTTGCGGGCGCCGTCTTCAGCGGCTTCGCCCAACTTGCCGTCGTCGCCCAAGCTGGCGGCCAGGGTTATGAACCCTTGGCACTCTCCGAAGTCACAGACAAGCTCCCCAGCGCGGCTATCGTTCAGTCTGTTTTGAACCCCGTCGTTCGACCAAACAACAACAAGCCCGCCTACCATGTCGTCAAGAAGCGCGCCGACAAGCCAGCCGCCAAGCCGGCCAACAAACCACCAGCCCCCAAGCCGCCCGCCAACAGACCCGTCGCAGGCCCCGCGGCCAGTCCTGCGAAGACCCCGGCGGGGAAGCCGGCCGTGACGCCGGCAAAGACCCCCAAAAAGAAATGGCCCGTGTGCAGAGACCACATGCGGCGCCCTCGCGGGACGGGTAGGTCCACCCTTAGACGCCGCGCCGAGAGCGACCCGGCGCCCCCGGGCTTCTCCAAGGTCTGTCCCGGGAAAGTCGTCGTTATGGGCATGGAGGGCCTCCGGACGAACCACCTCGTCACCTGCATCGGCATCGCGATCAAAGGAACGGCCTCGCTCTACGGTGCCGAGGTGAACGTCAACGTGCTGGCGCACACGTACTCGACCGAGGCCGGCGTCGAGGAAGTGATCGGGCAGCTGAAGAAGGCGCTGGCGACGTATCAGAAGCACAACGTCGAGGCTTATATTAGCGTCCCGGACCTGACGGCGAAGCCGCCGTCCGGCTGGAAGGCGGAGGATTCCGAGTGCCCCAGGCTCGCCATCGAGGCCGTCACATAAGCCCTCACGCAGATAACCGGCCAGGCCCCGACGCAGACGACACACCTCATGGCGGACTCGGAGCTGAACGACGCGAAGGAGACCCCCCACGGCCCTGGGACGATGGAGATTAGTGGTGCTGGGGCGATCAAGGCAAGCGGGAGGACCCTCTGAGGATGTACTTTAAGCTTTTGGACGGACTTGGCATGTAAGGCAACGGGTTCGGCGAGTCTCATTTACAAGGGCGTTTGGGTGTTGGTGGGTCAGATAGATGTTGGCTGGCTTGGTTGTTTCTGTTTAGGCTATTTGGATATTCTTTACTCAATGTTTTACGGGTTGGCAGGTTCTCAGCACGCAATTTACAAAGGAGGAAATAGCGTATGGTATTTATTTTACACGGAGATGACTTTTACCCCAGAATAGTTTGTGTTATGTACGTGGTGCGCCAATAAGCCCATAATATCCACCCCAAAGCCGTTGTCCCGGCTGTCGGTAGACCTCGCTGCCAGGTCCCTGGCCCGTCCTTCAAATTAAATTTCCCCGACCATTCGTCCGCCATTATCTAACACCCGCCTAAATAAACGAGGCTCTACTAATACCAGCTCTAGAACCAGCGGACCAAGTGGACGGGAGAGTCACCTCACCTCTCCTAGCAAAACAAGTATTGCCGGTCGTGTGGCACATCCATCATCTCCACCATACCCTTGACCTTGGAAAGAACCCTCTGCATCTCGGCAGCACATCACCGACGACCGCATCTTCGTCTTTTGCGCGCCGCCAGAGCTCCACCAACATCGAGCCCGAGCCCGGTAGACTTTGCGGTTTTCGAATACCACTACCAGGCTGCTGCTTCCCCTTTTTCTCCTCCGACGCCGACCGTCGAGGCGGCTGCTCGTTACCACCATCCCCGGCAGCCTCGCTGGCGTCGTCCTCGGCAGCCTGGTCAGTACAACCGCGGTTTCCCGGCTGTGAGGTCGCCTCTTCGACGACGACCCAGCACGTGCCCGCACTGCTCCGCAGCGCAGGCCGCGGCAGCGCCTCCAGGTCCGGGCCATACGGCGTCGCCACGACGCTGGGCCCGTCGACGTCAATGGCCGAAGCTAGCGGCGGCAGCGCGGGGCCCTGGAGGGCTGTTGTTCTTTTGCTTTTTCTCTATCAAAACGGAGTCCTCGGTCTCGCCATTTGGCCCTGTGGGACATGAGGAGACGCGAGAGCCGACCCAAACGACGACTCCATTTTCCATGATCTTGTCGATGAACCGCACCTGGCTGTAGGTCCGCACAAGGGTTTTGTCGAGCTGCAGCGTCTTGTACGGGGTCGTGGATATGGCGGCGTGGCGGAAGAAATGGCTGTTGACAGTGTCGGGCAAGCCCCAGCAGTCAGGGCTGCCGGCTTGGTCAGATTCGGCGTGCGCCTTGCGCACCGAATGCCAAAAGCTGTTCGTCAGTCCTCTCGCGAGAGGATCGGGGTGTTCGGCGAGGTGACCCAGGATGCCGAAGACGACGTCGCAGGGCCACAGACGGAGGTCACGTGCAGGGCTCCACAGCCCCTGTGTGCTGTGATACAACTCTGCACCGCGATCCAGGCGGCACGCACCGATAGACTTTTCTAGCACCTTTGGATCGTCAGATCACTAGTTTAACTAGGGGAGAGTGGACGGGATCCCGTATATTCCGATATGGTTCGTGGCTAGGTACAAGATCGCGAGCAAAAAGCACAAAAAATGCAACCAAAAACATACAACACCGAGGATTCCCCAGTGGTCACCCACTTGAATACTAATTCGGCCCTTATATGTTTTAGTACTGGGAGATTTTAAGAGCAAATGGGATCCCAGGCTTCCAAAACGGAGGTTTTCGCCTCCAAAAACGGATGCCTCTGCTCGCCTTTGCTTTCAGCCAAGCGTTCCCTGTAATAGGTTTGTGGCCTGAGGCCACCACATTCAGGCTTGTGGCTGTGGCCACAGATTGTTATTTATAGCGTGCAGTCCTCGGCCGGATCGGTCTCCTGTAGATAGTTCCTCACCTTTACAAATACCATTCGTTCTCCAACACGCGTGCGTATTAGCCTCGTGTCGGTTCCGTAACAGCGGAGGTAGAAACCCTAGGTAAAGCGCGCAACTTCGAACCTGGCTGCCCACGAAATTCCTTTTGGAAGGGGGGTAATGTTATGGCGCGGCAGCCCGAATTGGCTGCCTGCCAGGTGCTGCGCACGGGCCAACGCGTGCCTATTTGGGCAATTCCGTTGTCACCGTGCAACACACAACCTTTTCCTTTCCTCTCTTTACCTACGGATATCGCAGCCTGTCTCTTTGCCCACGTTGGACCGTGACAGACTAGATGTTGAGGGGAGATGAACCGCCCCCAATGTCTGGTATGCACACCCCGCACACACAAGCAACTCAGCCACTCGGCTCGCTTGATTGCGCACAAGAACAGTGGGCAGTGGGCGTTTCGATGCAGACGGCAGCCGCCGCTCAGCTCACTCGATCCTGCAATCTAAAAATAGATACATCTGATGCACCCAAGAGGCGTTGGATAGGTATACATAAAAACCTGCAGTCGACAGCCTTGGAAGAGAATGCCTCTTCCCCTCCATTTTTCGTAACTCCTCTCGTTACATTCTGGCCCAGTAATACGCCACCTATTTTTTTTCCTCCATTCTTCGCCTGGGACCTAGCTGTTGGTCACCATGCAGCAAACATGGACGCCCTCAGGGAAGCTGCTTCAGAAGGGGTGGAGCAGCTGAACAGGGTCCTGGCCGCCGAGCATGGGTTCGACAGGGAGCAGCTGTCAGAGGCATTGGCTACAGCCAGCTGGTGTGGCCACCCCGACAGCGTGCGTTTGCTGCTCCATCACGGGGCTACCATCACCGACCGTGCCGTTATCGGGGCCGCCAACAAAAAGCTCGTCGAAACCTGGGAGCTCCTGCTGGCGCACGGATGGGACCCCAACCGGAGCGTTGTAACCAGAAGACAAACAACTCCGCCGCTCTGGCGAGTAAATACTGCTGCTGCCGGGCACACTTCGATTGACCCTTTGTGTAATTTTTGGGTGGCTAATGTCGATCGCCCACCTTGCATAGCCTCGCCATCGGCTCGGAATCTCTGGATTGTCTGAAGCTCCTTCTCGACAATGGTGCAGACATTGATGCCGTCAACGGCAACGGTATGTCGGCACTTGAACTCGCCGTTCAGCACAGCTCGCTCGAGCCTGCACGGCTGCTCCTCGAACGCGGGGCCAAAATGCCACCACCCATACTTTTCTACGCGATAAGACCGCGTTTTACAAACCGCCCCGCCATGGTCGAATTCCTCCTCAAGGCCGGGGCGGACCCAGACCCAGCACCTATCGATCAGTTTCCGACGGTGCTGCACAAAGCGATTCGTTATGTGAAGGAGGACGAGATTGACGAGACAGTGCTGGCGCTTATCGAGGCCGGGGCGGACCCTGCACGTAAGGTGGACTATTTCGACACAGAAAACTATTCGGCCCTGGACATGGCAGAGGCTCATCGCGCGGAACATCCAGGACTGGTCGAGAAGATGCGCGCCAAGGCCAAAACGGCGGAGGTTGTGTGAAGGTGGGTTATTTCGCAGCCCTTGTTTAAACCTGTGCCAGATTGCTGCTTCTTTCGCGTGCCTGCAATGACATAACCTTCAATATGAAGAAATACACGTGTTCGCTACATTAGTATGTCCTTGATAGGCCAAGATGCTACCTAGACACCTTGAGAGATGAAGAGTGTTTACAGACGGGCAGCTCAGCCCATCTCCGGGTCCCGCCCGCAGGTTTGGCGGGCCGCCCAGGTTTAAGCCTCGCCTCGTCCAGCTTGCACCAACAGACGGGTGAAACGGCAGACCTATTTACTTACATGCATAGTAATCAAGGCTTGGCCCCCGCCGCAGCTATGCTTACCAACGCAACCAACGACCACAAACGACCACATCGGTTTACACACACGTAGCAGTCCCGAAAAATCATTGCGGCAACGAGCCTCCCGCCACTCGTTCGCGCCGGCCTGTGTCCCACCGAGGAGATGGATGTTATGTTGGGATTCTGTTTGCTTGGGCTTGTGTATGCCCTTTGCATCGCTGCTTCAGCTTGACATGCTCTTGCCCAAAGCCTGTTCCATGGAGTAGTAATCTGTGTTTGCTTGAACCTGCCCAAGTCGAGTTTACCATGGTACATTGACGGGAGACATCCAAGGTCGAGGCTCTGCTATAAGAAGAGAGGCGACCTGCGTTGCCTTGATGTTTACCTCTTCTCTCCATCACACAGCAGCAATCACAACAAGTAGCATATCATCAAACAACAAAGACCCCCGTCCGTTTATATCTTTCCCCACTTCCCCTTCCCCTTCTTCGCTTCCTCTCCATTTTCACGTCGACATGCGTTTCCAGTTTCTGGCTGCCTGGGCCTTACTTACCTGGGTCTTGCTTGGCCACGATGTACAGCCGAGGGTTGCTAAGCCGTTCGGCACGCCCGTCCAGGATCCCACCGGCTTAGACAAACGCGCAGCCAAAAGCGCAGCGCCCCGTCCCCCTCCGGCCGCCCTGCCGCCGGCGGTCAAGTCGGCGGCTCCCGCACCCCGACCAAACACCCCGAGCAAGCCGAGCACCCCGGGCAACGGGGATCAGGACAAACCTACCCGCCAGCTCTGCGGTCCCAGGCCCAAGTCCAAGTCTTCCACTCCTAAAAAGTTGCAGCCCGCCACCCAACAAAAGGGCAAGCCTGCCCAGTGCGGTGAAGGGGCGCAGCAGATCTGCTACGGCCTCGACGGGGGCTCCCCCCAAAACATCGACCTCGAGGACCTGCAGTACGTCGCCGACTTCCTCCACTTCACGGGCCAGACGAACGCGGGCGGGCCGGGAGCCTTTTACACCATGCCCGCCTCCGTCTTTTGCGCCGAGTGGAGCATCGAGGTGCCCGGCGCCGGCACCGTCCTGCCCCTGGCCAAGAAGAACAACGCCCGCATCACCTCGTCCGTGCTCTTCACCGATATCGCCGACGCCATCGACGGCGGCGTCGGCGCCACCGAGGAGCAGAAGAAGGCCGCGCTCATGGGCTGCGCCGCCAACGGGGGCCAGATCGGCGTCAAGACCGACCCGGCCAACCCGCTCTATAATACCAAGGAGTACAAGGACAGCAAGGCCAAGCCGGAAGGGATTGTACTCAAGATCGTCAGGGCGCCGGGGTCCAAGAAGCTGTAGCTAGGCCCGAAAGTCTCGTTGATGATGTAAACAAAGAGGTGGCCGGCGAGGGGCTAAATTAAGGTCCCTGTCCTGGTGGATGTTCGCAGTCGGGACTTGTATTTATCTTTCCTTATTTCTCTCCCTTATAGCCCGTTACATGCTCTCCTAGCTAGCGTGTTTACCCAGCGCAATTAATCTTAACTGATACATCCTCGGTCCGTCCCTCAGAGGCCGCCTTGTCGCTGTGCTACCTCGGCCACCTGACGAGCCGCGATCTGCGCATTATCCTCCCAGAAGGACTGCATGTCCCACATGGACCTTTCGCTGTCGCCGACGATGCCGAAAGAGTCGACGGCTTGCGCGTCGAAATACACCTCCTCGTCAGGGTTGGGCTCCGGCCCAAAGGGCTTGTCCTCGGGGACGGCCTCAGCCTTCGCGAGCACGATGTCGTCCCTAAGGCTTAGCAGCCACGGGTGCAGGGCCGCGATGTAGTCCCCAAAGGTCACGTAGCCGGGCGAGGACGCGCCCTCGGCCGCGCGCACAGTCAGCGACGGCGGGCGGGGCGGGCGGCTGAAGCCGCAGCAGCGCAGGCGGCGGCGCTGGGGCTGGTGCTCGTGCCACGTCCCCTCGTCGGGGTCGTTCTCCGGGTCGGACGAGGGCCCGTCGGACCAGACAGGCCGCGCGCCGTTCGGGTCATCTTCGGCCCCCGGGTAGTCCCCGTGGCCGCCGTGCTCGTCCAGCCAGTAGCCGAGCCAGTCGTCCAGGTCCCGGATGGTGACGTCGATGGACGACACGGGAGGGTTTGTGATGGGCAGGGCTGAGATTGGGTGCAGCTGGGGCGGCGACGGCTCCCCTCCCTCCTGCTGCTGCGGCGTCTCGTACGGCTGCTGCGCCGAGTTGGCGTCGGTGGCATCGTCGAGCACCCGGATGGCAGAGGGCGGGTCCCAAGGACACCAGCGCAATCGGAACATATGGAAAGACGGCGAAACGGTGACGCCCCGCTCCTTTAGGGATTTGAAGCTGGGATACCGCGCTTCCCCGATTTGATCGGAAGTATTGGCCGAAGGACTGGTCATATTTGCTTGGCCCGATGGTGGGTGTATGCAGTGGATCTGATTTGGTACGATTGCAAAGAGCGCGTTCGGAGCGGCAGATTGCCCCAGGGCTGATACTGGTCGCCCTCCAGGGCCTGAAGGGCAGCGAGGTTGGCGAACTGCCCATGCCTAGGGTCGGCCTCGGCGGACAGCTTCAGCTGCTGCTGCTGCTGCTTGCTCCGGGCCTGGCACTCAATTTTAGCGTGATCTCGTTTGCGCTCGGCTGTGACGTACAAGCTATTTGCGGCTGCATACAAGACGGCGTATTGGCCCCCGGACTGGAGGCCGTGTGTGGTTCGAGGGGTTTATTGCCAGTTGGGGTTGATGGGAGACCCCGACGTCTCACCCGCTGCGTTCGTTACGCTTTCGCCAACATACCGTCTCGCATCGCCCGCGTCTTCTTCGACCGCAATGTTGCGATCCCCCAAAAATAATCGCCACGGGGGAATAATGAGTTAGACGACGTTTTAACTCCCAAGAAGACCGGCTAATCTCTATTATTGTTTCTTTTCTTTGTTAACTTCCCATTCGCCCACCGTGGCATCACTCAAGACGCCACCTCTTTACCCAGCCTCTCGAGCTCCTGAGCAATGAATTCAGTAGCATTGACCATCTCGGTGCTGCCGTAGACGACCCTACGCTTCACGCGATCGCCGCCACCACTCGTGCGCGCCACCCACTCCTGTAAGTTCCCGTACTCATCCATGCTACCGCCGCCAACGGTGAAGACAACCGCCTCGGTGAAACCCTGCCGCCTCTGGCCGAAGCTGGCCGCTGCCGCCCCGGACCCAGAACCGGGCATTCCGCCAGGTGGTGCGCCCGCGCCTACCCCCGACGCGCCGGAACTGCCTGCGCCAGAGCGCATGGCAGACGGCGGTGGCACCGTGCCCCTGGCGCTGGCAGAGCGTGGGTCGAAGTAAAGGTAGTGCTCCGTCTTTGCGATGGCCGAGGACGAGGCGGCGGAGGGGTCCATTATGGACTCGACAATCTTGGTGATGGTAAGATCGCGATTTGCTGGTAGGAAGTTCTTGATGCCGCCAATAAGCGAGTCCAGGTTTGCAGTCAGCGCGGTGGTAGGAACACCAGACTCCTTGAGCCTGTCAGTCAGCCGCGAGCCAATGTTGGAGAAGCGGCCAAAAAGGTCCGACCCTTGCTGAGGCTGGGTTCCCGATGAGTTGATCGTAGTCAGCTGGGTCATTTTTGTAGTTGCTCGGACCCTGTTTGTGACATAAAAAGTTTAGTGGAAGCCCGTGGGAGCAAAAGAGGAGGACGGCCGAGGGTTGCTTACTGTCGAACATAGGGCAGGCAAGTCACATCCACACCGGCAGCAGACAGTGCCTCCTCAAACTGCTGCCACTCTTGCCTGCTGAGGTCTTGTTCCGTGCTCAAGAACCAGATGATAAACAGGCGAAGCTTGTCTAGCGGGTCATTCCCCTTGTCTCCATCCTTGATCGTCTCGAGCAGCTGGACCTTGGTCTGTTTGGCCACGTTCTCCTCCAGCTGGAAAAAGTTGTCCAGCTGCCTGTTCTTGATGCCGGTCAAGAGCGCGGCCAAGATGTTCATATGCATGTCTAGAGTGGCCTTGCGCTCCCTCAGCTCGGGGAGGAGCGTGATGGCTGCCTTAAGGTGCTGGGCACTCGCGCTCGTGTCGTTCTGCAGATCCTCAAGATCCGTCACCCCCGTCTTCTTGGTAATGGCGGCTGCATCATCCTTGTACTTGGTGAGTTCGGCGTCGATGTCCTCAGCGACCTGAGGGAAGGGAACCCCTGCGTTCCGCTCCCAGAAGAAGTCGCTCGCGCTCAGATCATATGCCTTGCGGGTCACACCCTTGGCAGGGTTGCTCTCATCCACCGGTGTCTCGATGGTGATTCGGTTCAGCTTCATGTTGAGTACATCGTGAACCAGGGACTGGTAGGTCCACGAGTGAGAAAGCATAGGGATCAGGTCCACGTTGCGGTCCAGGATTATGAGGACAGGCCTGGGGGCGGGGTTTGCTGAAGATGATGTTGCGCGGTTATTGGCGGCCGAGAACAAGTTGTCCTTGGAGTTTAGTATATGATCGCGGAGCTTGCGGTCGAGCTTGGCAGAGATCATCTCTGCAGCAGCGCCCTTTGGACAACGGATAATAGGTATGACCCCTGTCCGGCGGTTAGCCAGGGCAACAAAGGCAACGCGGGCGCAACGGGCACGAAAAAGCAACTCCTTCGGGACATACCCATAGTTACTACGACACTAAAGAGGCCGCTCACGATCCTGTCCACCACATTGTCTAGCTCCTCGTCTTGAGTCTTGGCGCTGTTCAAGGCCCAATAGGTATGCTCCTTCTGCATCCCTAGGCTGAACAGGTCGGGCTCGGCGACTATGAAGTTTAGGTACTGATCAAACAGCTGCGCGATGTGTTCCGAGGTCTCGGCGGCTGCGGTTTGTGTGGCGAAGTCTTCCAGAAGAGGACGGGGTATCGAGGAAAGGAAGTTGACGTATGCGGGGGAGTAGAGGCCCTTCTGAAGATCGGTCGTGATGCCTTGTAGGTTCTTGTGGGTCGGCTCGACGAGGTAGATGACAGGAACGTCGGATATCGGATGTCGTGACGCTGCGATGTGCCTAGACAAGGGGGCATTATGCTGTTTAGAACCTCAGAAGAACCGGCATGCGCCTGCTGCTGCAAGCGATGGGTGAAGACTCGCGTACATGTGCATAGTGACACCCATGGATCGCAGGTCGCTGACGCGCAGCACACTACTGATGACATCGCGTCCAAGGTCGTCAAAGACTAGGACCTTCCAGATTGGCTCGCCTTCGGCATTGAGAATGGGCGAGGGGCCGAGAGCGCCGTTGGCGAGGGGCTCATCGCCCTCCGCTTGCTCGAGCGCATGGTTGAGGTTGAGGATTTTCCTCAGGGATGCTGAAGCGGCTGTTTAGCATCTGCCGTCCTCGATCTCTCCAGCGATGGCGGAGCATACTGACCTATTTGGCGGTCCCGTAGGGAGGTTGCGCGCGCGGACATGGCTGTCGGCCTCCTCGCGGAGCTGCTGGATTGCGCGGGAGGGTCGTCTTGGCGGGGGAAGCTGGAGCGTCGAGGTGCTTGCGAACAGGGGCGCAATCACGCCACGCAAGTGCGCTTGTGTGCAGACTGGTCGCTCGCCCAAACTTTCAGCAGAACGGGCGCGGCGGCAGTCGTAGCGTCTCTAGATCGGTGGTTTGGCTGGCTGCAGCACTCTTTTTCTCGTTCGCATTTCGATGCCTTCTGGCGTCGGAGCTTGACACGTTGACGTCTGCCGTCCCACATGCGCAATTCCCAGCAGGAAACTAAGTCGGGGGGTGCGGTCGGCTGCGCTAGTACTGTTGCGGCCTGAGCTCCAGCAGCTCTGTCCCCAAATTCAGGGGACAGCGACAGCCAATCAGGCAGCGCGGTCGTCGGCAGCCGGGCAGTCATAATATCCGGACCAGGTGGCCACAGGCGCTCAGTCCGTCGCTGGGGGCCACCTTGGCCGTGTGCCTGCCGTGACCGTGGGCAAGTCGCGCCAGCCCCTGCCGCCACTGCGTGCAGCGAGAGCGAGTGGGGCGGTGGGCTGCTGCGGGCCAGTCAGACGCGGAGCGTGCCACGCTGGGTCCCTGGACAGCTGGCGGCTGATTTGCGAAACAGCGACCAAGTTTTCCATTTCTTCTAACGACGTCCCCAACCACGCCTCTTCTCTGCTCTCCCAAACACTCGCGTCGCTCCATTCTCCGGCACGCATCGTGCACCCAACATCGCCCGCCATCGTTGCCGACACTGCCATCTGCATCGCCAGAGACCGCTCTGGTGCTTATTGAGAAACCTGTCCCCGAGCCGACGACCAGGCGCCCGTCGCAGGCCGTCCGTCTGGCATCTTTCTGGCTGGCCGATCGCAAATAGACAGTCGGGGCGTCACACGCCTCCATCTGCTCTCACAGATCAACTGCCTGGTTCATCAAAAGCCATGTCGTAACTTGATGCGTCTTTCTCGTCGCTAGAGGGGAGCCCACCGGGAGGTGCAGGCGGGTGCAGTAGGAAGAAGCAGGCTAAGTTGAACGCGACAGCCATCTGGTTGCAGGGTATGCTCTCACCACCTCCACCTCCCCCGTTGACCTTGCCCGCTCTACCCGTCCATCCCATTGCACTGCCCGCACCACACACAGCCCAGCACAAGCACCCTTCCCACTCCCCAGAAAACCACTGCAGTTGTCGCACACAACCCACACAAGGAACAGCATCCGTCGTATCTTCGCCCAAATTGCAGCTTGCATCAGTGCCGCTCCGATTGCCCTGGACGCTCGTTTCGCGGTCAAATGCGCGAGCAGAAAGGAGTCGGGTGGTTGGGGCAAACGGGAGAGTGTTGCCTGCGCGCGCAATTGGAAATGCGGGAAAGAGAGCCCTCAAGAAATTCCCTTCCCTGGCGGGAGGGAGAGAGGCGCCGCTCGACCGCTTGAGAATGCTGCCAAAGAGCTGCGGAGAGAAGAGGAAAAAGAGGGACACACGCATGGCCGATCAATTGGGCATTTGAAGATGGGAACCGGTTGTTTGCCGGTGGCGAGGTCAGCGCCCGCCGGGAATCTGATACCTACCTGCCTGGTACACTCGACTCTCCGTGGCTTTTTGCTTGTCCCCAAATCAATTCCGACACTCACCTCCCTGAGCCACAGCGGGCCGCTCGGCAGCTACAGGGCCTTCAGGCCCAGCGACCAACAACCTCAGCAGGCTCGACAGAACACCTTGGTGCTTAAGGGTCGGAACCTTCGGGCATGCCCCAAGGAACCAACCACGATCTTGCACGCCAGGAAAGCTGCGTGTGCCGTTTCCCTTCCCCATCATTCAATCGGAGCTCAATTTTTTCCACTGGCGAAGAACTATTCGTCCATGCGCTGCCTGGCTAGGAGGGGGTTTTTTTTGTTGCTTGGAAGTACAAGATCTGATGGCGCCCTCGGCCTCTTTCCATCCAAGTCGACAAACACCACCCGCCAAGGAGCACGCACAATCAACCATCAGGGCAACTCACAGCGCGCATTCTCAACCAGCCCAGAGGAGGTTTGCGTCGCTGTTTCCATGCCGATCAGACCTTCGGCGACTGGATTCCACAGAACTGGACCCCATCAACTCTTCGCTCCCGACAACCTGAGCTTCCGATCTGCCTGCCGCATCCATATTGGCCATGCCCGCGGATATCCCTCCTTTTCTTCCCTCGACAGTCGCTCGCTCACTGACTCCCTCCTTCCACTGACACGCATTCGGAATACACTTCAGGCTTGTTCTTTGTCCGTTCTCGTGACTGATTGGCTTTGGTGCGCACAGGACCCCACAGAGCCTCCGCATTTGGACTAGCTCCCACTTCAGCCCCCTGGCAGTATCGTCCATCCGACTGCCGCACGACTTAATAAACACACGCCACCGTGTTTCCCAGTTACTGGCGATTCAGCCGATCCAGCCACTGATCGCACGCCAATTCCCCACATCTTTGATATAGACACCCCATCCTTCAAGGCACAACTGTCTTGTTTTTCTGCTTTGCTTTCTCTGCCAGTCGCGCATCGAACTTTCGTGCGCACTACATTGGGGAGGATCCCTCAAACTTGTGAGATTGGGCTCTTGGCTGCAACCACCTCAACTTGGTTTCAATCCATTCCCGGAGCGCGTGTTTCCTGGTTGACGGGTAAGTGGGTGCACGATTGTATGCACACGCCTTCTGCACCAAGGGTCTCCACTTTCCGGTGGCGACTTTTCCCGACGCGCGACGAACGTGAAGACACCCCGGTTATTTCATCTTTGTACCTGAACTGATTCAGTTATCGGGGAAGCAGGCGTGTCGCCGTCAACTACGCCTATTCTCTTGGGTAGCAGCCACTCGCACGCTGCGAGCGGGCGAAATGTCGCAGGGCCAGGGCAACCAGTATCATCACTTCGGTGGAGGTGGTGATGCAGGCGCTGCCCATGCCCACCATGGTGCTGCCCAGTCCTTTGGGGAGCCTGATCAAGAGTTCTACTTTGATGCCAACGCGTTGTCGTCTGGGCTCCATCCAGGATTACAGTATGAGGAGGCATCCGCGTTCCCTGATGGCCAGTACTTCGGCCACAACAATCCACCCTATGAATACCAGGCTCGGCCGCTGGACACGGCACCTACGGTAGGGTACAGCAGCTTTTCGAACTCGTTCGCTCCCAACAATCACCCGGAGAGTCAATATTCTACGCCGCCGACACAGACGCAGCAGTTTCAGGAGCCTTTTCATGGCGACATCTATGCCCAGCGTCAGCCCAGCCAGGCTCAGCAGCTTACTGATCCCGGCCAGCACATGAACGGGCAACCCCAGCAGTTTATCCAACATCCTCAACGTCCCCAACCCCAAGGCAACTATCAGGTGCATGGAACCCAAGAGCCCCAGTTCTACCCACCTCCTCAGGAGTTCCGTACACACACTCCGACGCAAGCGCAGCCACAGCTCCAACGGCCACAACCTCAGGGGCACCCGCACCAGCAGCAGGAGCAGCAGCCTCAGAGGCATCAACAACAGCAGGTGCAGCAACAGCCGCAGGTGCATCAACACTCTCAGCACCAGCACCAGCCCCCAGTCCACCCACAGCTCCAGCACCAGCAGCAGCTCCACCAGCAGGCGCAATCTCAGGTGCATCAACAGCAACTGCATCAGCAGACGCAACACCAGCAGCAGCTACACCAACAACCACAACCTCACCAACCACAGTTGCAGCAAGCTCAACAGCCACAGCATCATCAGCAGTTCCAGCCACAGGTGCAGAGACATTCGCAGCAACATCAGCAGCAGCAGCAGCAGCAGCAGCCTGTCTTTCAGGGCCAGGGAGCTGCACCACCCTTCGGATACCCGGCCCAGCAAGCGCCTATCTCGCGTCAAGCCCGGGTGCCAACTACAACGGCACAGTTCGCCCCAAGTCCTATTTCACATACACATAGCCCTGGGCTAGGTGGCGTGAATTCCCCCGCAGGCACGGCCAGTTCGCCATTCCAGAGACCAGCCTCAACCACCCCGACGCCATCTGCGAACAACTTTGTCTCTGCAAGCTTCGAGCCACCTGCACCTAATCAACATGTTCAGCCCATGCATAATGCTGCCCAAACATGGACTCCGAACGGTCTCCCAGCCTCCCACCCGACGCCTGTATCTCACGCACAGTCATTTTCTGTGATGCCTGAACAGCAACAACACCAACAAGCCAGCCCTGTTTTGACTCGATCTGCCCCTACTAGGGCAGGGCCCCGTGCAAATGGTCCACAGCAAGTACAATCTTCGGTGACAGGCCATGCGCAACCATCTCCGAGGCCCGGGTCCGCAAAGCCTGCTGTTGGACAACCAGGATATGCCCACCCCCTGGCTGCTCAGTCAGTGGCTAATCCGGTCCCTGGCCAGGGACCGCCCACCCAGTATATGTCTACTTTCTCCTCGGCCCAGATTCCCCAATCACAAAAGCCAAGTACGACCAAGGCGTTGGCCAAAGGAACTCAGCTGCCAGACCGGGATCCTGCAGTGGCTCAGATGAATGGCCACCGGGTTGGCTGGACGGGAATGCTCAATGTGGTTGTTGGGCCCTCGGTTTCATTGCCGATGTCACCACCGCCGGAGTCTCTCATCTTGTGTGACCACGAGAGGGGACTTGGCGTTCAGGTCATGAAGCGTGAAACGCCGATGCCCGCTGAGCTGATGAGCCAGTTCGTCAAGGCCAACGAAAGCCAGGCTGACGATAGTAACATTGAGGGAAAGCTCAACGGCCTCAACATGCTCCTTCAGAAGGACTATGGCCTGAAGCTCTCGGCTGCAATGAGGGACGGTCTTGAGAGGGTGATCCTTGATGGAGAGGACGAACGGCCACGAAGTGAGGTTCGACCAACCGATCCAGAAGAAGCAGTGGCTTGGGATGCCATTGGCGCCGTTTACATCAGCCCCAGCCAGCGGAGTGTCGCCGTGATTAAGCAAGCTGTGAAAGATTTTGGAGACCTTATCAAAGGCTTTGCCGACAAGATCAAGGCACTCAAGGTGCAGGTCGACTCCGCGCCCGAAGGTTCTGCCGACAAGGACAAGTTCAAGGACGCTCTCGCGCGCGAGCAGAAGCTTATGTATCGCGCCATCGACGCTGCGTACGATAGGGGCGACATTGCGATTCTGGAAAACCTCGGCGGCAACCGACCCCTCATCGGCCATCTCGTCTCATCGCTGAGGGACTGCTACAATGCCAGCGATTTCAGTGGGGACTTCCCCAAAGCCATTCTTCGACTTCTTTCGCTCTTTATCTCGCTCCCCGAGGAGACCTTGATCACAAAACTCAAGTTTGACAAGATCCAAAAGAGGTTTCTGGTCAAGGGCGATGACGAGGTCAAGAAACTGATGAAGAAGATTGACAAAATCATCAGCCGTGGCAAGGATTCCAGCGAGGCAGCATCCACCAAAGCTGGCTCGGTGGGTGGTGGTCAGCTCTCAGTTCCCAAGGGTTCTGCCGAGATGAAAAAGGTGACATCCTCCTCTGGAATCAGCTCCAAGGCTGTCAAGCCAACCAGGATACCATCGGACTCTTCGCCTGCCAAGAGGTTGCGAGAGGACGACTCGGACGCCCCAGCTGCGAAGAAATTTGCACCAAACCCTCCTGCTCCTGACGCCACAGGCGCAAAGTCTTCGGCGACTGGCACAGCGGGCAAGCCATTTGGCATGCCGGGCTTATTGCCTGGCAAGTCGCGACCTCTCTCCAAGCCTGTCGCCCGGCCGGACCCTGCCAAATCGGACGCGGCCAGAGTGCAGCTTCCAGGCAAAACAGACAGCTCCAAGCCCGCGACCGCAGCCAAGATTGAGCCGATCAAGTACGAGCTCACCAGGGCAAAGAAGGCGGCTGGACAAAAGACGGAATCACCCTTTGGCGGCTCTAGGCTGGGCTCTCTGCTGAACGAGATTGCCCAACCCAAGAAACCATCGCAACCTACTGCCAAAATGGACATTGACGTCGAGGTGGTAGAAACGCCCGAGGAGACAGAAAAGCGACTGCGGAAGGAGAAGCGGCGCAAGCTCCGCGTGACGTGGAAGCCGGACGACTCGATCGCTGACATCCGTGTCTTCCACAAGCACGCCGAGGAAGAAGAGGATGATGCCAGAGCCAACACCATGACGCGGCACGCCAGTGACGACAGATCGGAAGGCATGATGCTGAAGCAAGGACAGAAGGGACTGGAACTGGACAAGGACGATGACGAAGAAGAAGAGCCTACCGAGCGTCCGTGGAGCGAGCCTAGTCAGCTCAGTTTTTCTGCGCTGCCTGCTGAGAAGCGGGAGGCCAATTACACCAACCGCGGCGGTCTCAAGCCGATAAGTACGGCTGAGAAGGATGTCATGACAGCCCGCCAGCAGGTCGAGGTGATGGCCTTTTACATCGATCCAGCGGACATTCCAGCAACGCCCAAGTCTCCCATCGGACTTCCCAAGGAACCTCTGCAGGTGCCGGACCCTATAGCCTTGCCACCCAGCACCACCAACCTCGACGAGATCCATACACGCTGGCGCGATGCCGAGCATTTTGGCGTCAAGAGAGCGACCAACAACGCTATCGTACGCATACATCAGCGGAATGCCAAGGCTATCGCCGCCCAGCAACCAGCTCCTCAGACCCCGCCGCCACAGCTTACACAACCATCGTTGCCCAACAGTGAGCACGTGCTCGCTCTACTGAGCTCCGAGAAAGTGTTGAAATGGACTCCCTCGGATCCGTACGACCCCGCACGGCCCAAGACACAACGACGTTTCAACTACCCAGACTCGGCCGTTCAGCAGGTCGTGGATGCCGCTGAAGAACTTGTCTGGAAGCTCAAGGACCTCCCCTTTCCGCCTACTGATCCCCCGAGCTACATCAGTGACCCGGGAAGGATCAGGGAGTGGTGGCAGGGATATAACCGAGACAAGGAGCGCCGGGCACAGGCTGCAGAGCAGGATAGACTGCGCAAGGAGGCCGAGGCACGCCAGATCGCACAGCTCCAGCAGACGAACGGCGTCGCCCAGCCGAGTGCAGAGGAGCAGGCGGCCGCCTGGGCTAAATATTACGCTCAGTTGGGCCAGGCGTACGGTGGCCAGGACCCGGCACAGCTCCAGGCCATGCTGGCCGCGCAGCAACAGCAGCAGCAATATGCTCAATATGCTCAATACTATCAGCAGCAACAGCAGCAGCAACAGTCACAGGCACCCCCGCCAGCTGCTGCGCCAGCAGCTCAGCCAGCGGCAGATACGAACTCGCAACTGCACGCCTTGCTGTCTGCGCTTGGTGGCACGGCGCAGGCCCCTCCGCAGCCCCAAGCCCAGGCTCCAACGGCGATTACGAACCCGCTACTGGACCCGCAGATCCAGGCGCTGCTCGCCAGTGGCCAGATGGATTCTGCTCAACAGGCTTTTCTGCAACAGCAACTTGCGCAGTGGGCCGCGCAGCAACCCGGTGCCGGCGCAGGCTCTGGTGGTAAAGCGGACACGGCCAGTGGTAACGGTGCTCCCAGACCAAACGGAAACGACAATGCCGGCGGGCGTGGGGACCGAGACGACAGGGACCGACGCGAATCGCACCACCGCGAAAAGGATAGGTTCCGGCGTGAGAAGCGATCGAACCCAATCAACCGCGACCTTATCGGTACTAAGCCCTGCATGTTCTGGTCGAGCGGCAAGTGTGCAAAGGGCGGCAAGTGCACATTCCGGCACGGCTAGACGCATTCCGAATGCTTCGCGCCCTGTTTGGTCGGGCATTTGCCATCTTGTCTCCCCATGAACTCGCGGCACAAGTGCTCTACCAAAGAGATTTAGGCCCCCTGGTAGCATCACTGGTCTCTGTTTTGTTGCCTCTTCGATAGACATTATGCGGGCTTGTCTTCAACATCAATATTTCTTTTGTTCTCTCATACTTTTACGCTATTTCGACGTCTCTTCTCTCCTTCGCCATATGTCATTATTGCGTTTGCCGGTCTCGAGGCCGAAGAACACAGGGGTTCGTGGGTGTTGTCATCATATTCAACTCGGGGGACAGCGCAGGGAGTGGGCAGCATCACGCCACCAGACCATCTGCTATTCTGTTTTGGCTTTATTCGTTTTCTGTCTTGCATGGGGGTACCTACCCGGCTGGACCATACTCAGCGTGTGTAGCACGATGGCCGCGATGAGGGCTGGACGCAGAGGTTATAATGAGAGACGTGGAGGGGCAAGAGATGTGATGTCCCTCAAGGTGCCGATCCACGGACGTGTCACTGCCAAGGTATTCCAGAATCTACACCTAGGCTTCTTCTGGGTGGGCAGTGAGGTACGCCGAGGGGAAAAGCCCTGTGTATTAGTGTGCTTGTGACATGATCAGAGGTCGCCCTGTGGTTGGGCGGTTTAGACACGACTAAAATACAAACATACCAAACCACAAATCCTGTATGATATCAAGTAGCTGTGACATTGAATTGTGCGACAAAGACATATTGTGGTGTTACAATCTGATATCAGATATTCCCAGTTCCCGAGTGCTTCCAACGGAAAAGGAGAGACAAGCTGACCGGATTCTGCAAATCTGCCTCAAATTTCCTGGACAGTGTTTTTTTTTTCTCTCCCTTCTTTCTTTCCTGGGCAGAGCGTTATAATCACGCCCTCAACCCTAGCCTGTCCTCTATCACCTTGACAATCTCTTTCCAGTCCGCCATGCCGCCGACGCCAACGTCACCACAGGCCAGCATCTTGGCCTGTGGGTGCATGACCTCGAACCAACCATCGCCACCACGACCACTCGTCGATTGCGATGAGGCAGGATGAGCACCGCCGTTGGCGCTGTGGGCGTCTTCGCCCGCCGACTCGGCGACAACATCCCCGTTTTCGGGAGCTGCTGGTGGCGCCGCCGCCGCGGACACGCCCCACTCGTGCTCGAGGGTGCGGATCTGGCGGGCGGTGATGGGGTGGCGCCACATGGCCGTGTTCATGGCCGGGCACACGACGATGCGCTTGGAGCGGCCGTCGACGGCGGCGTCCGTGTCCCAGGCGCGCACGACGCTGGTGAGCAGGTTGTCGCACAGACCGTTTGTGATTTTGGCCAGCGTGTTTGCGCTCAGGGGGGCGATGACCATGAGGTCGGCCCCTGGATTTTTTATTTATTTATTTTATCGTCAATACACAAATCAGCTAAAACTTTGGGGGAGTAAAGGTAGGCAGCCAGGTAGGTGGGCGGCCATTTGCAAAGGGGTTCGCTTGGGTTCGCTTGGGCTTACACCTCCGCAGCTCAATGTGCAGAATGTCGCCGCCGCGGCGCCAGGGGCGCGGCCCCCACTCGTCGGCGTCGCAGTAGACGGCGTCAACGCAGTGCATGGCGGCGACGGCGGACAGGGTCGGCTGCTCGACGGCCTGGCCGGCGAGGAAGTGAGAGGCGGAGCGGGTCAGGACGACGCGGATGGAGAGGCTGCTGTCGCCATGGGCGTCGGCCAGGGCGCGGATGATCTCGGGGAGCTTGATGGTAGCGACGGAGCCCGAGGCCGCTAGCAGCAGGTGGCGCTTGCCGTCTGCCATGGAGGCCTTGAGGGTCTCGAGCGAGGTCGACATGGTGCGCGTGTGGTGCGCGTCGTGGTGCGGGGTTATTGTCTGGAGCATGTTTTTTTTTCTTCTTTGGTTGTGGCTTGTTTTGGTGTAATTGTTTTTTTTTGTTGGCTTGTTTTGTCTTCTCCCTGGCGTCAGTCTGCGGTTTTGTGGATTTCAGATTCTGCATGAGAAAGACGGATTCCAAGCAAGGGAGGATTTGGTGAAGTTATAAATCACAACTTCGTCTGTATTACGCAGCAGCAGCCTCCAAGGGTGGTCTGACGGAGCGGGGACGCAGTCCGAAGACGGACAGGCGAATTGGACGACACGCTCCAAAACCACGTCCTTGCGAGCAAATGCAAACCACGCCAACGGCGTCATGGACTCGACGATGTCGGGTCCACGGCTCCAGGCAGCGGCGAGACCGGTGCTCGTCCGTTATCGCAGCCCCAGCGAATCTTGCCTCCCCATTGTTGTTCGATTAAGGTTGTGCATGTGGCCGCAGGCAGCGCGGGGGTGGGCTGACCCAACGGCAGGCCTGGCCGTCGTCGGCTTGGCCTGCAACTGGCCGCTTGCACAGCTGAGCTGCCCCTTGTCCCGATGTGGCAGGTACAGCCAGCAGGCGTCGACTGAGATACGTACCTACCTGGTCCTTGTGTAAGCCATCTCGAGCCTCGGGTATCCAACAGATCGGGCACCCCCAAAGAGAG
The DNA here is from genome assembly GCA_003049435.1 of Nakataea oryzae. Classification (NCBI taxonomy): domain Eukaryota; kingdom Fungi; phylum Ascomycota; class Sordariomycetes; order Magnaporthales; family Magnaporthaceae; genus Nakataea; species Nakataea oryzae. The sequence goes on along the minus strand of PYSQ01000088.1, from coordinate 24,442 downwards.
TAAGTCGTGCCCGTTACTGCTGCCGTCTGTTGGGTAAGGGTGCATGTGCAGTCTCGTAGAATCCAGCGCCCATAATGATCTCCCAGAGACGGGTCTTATCCGCTGCTGTGCCTGGACGCCGCGTAACCGCCACCTGGCTGCAGGCGGGACTTTGATGGGGTCAAAGTTTCGCATATTCGTTTAGACGTTTTTTTTTTCTTTCAAAGCTCGAGTTCGAGCTGGAAAGCCTCCCGGTAGAGAGTGGGGCCTGGAGAAAGGAAGGTGCAAGTGAGCTAAAGATGGGTGCGTGCCCGGGTGGTGACTGCATCTCAGACTCCTCTCATCTGGTGTCAGGTTTGAAGCGTCCGGGACTTTTGTTTATGATCACCGCCGGCATCAACTCACATAGAAAAACAGCCTCCTCCCATGACAGCTCGTCGCTGCCTTGACTGTCCTCAGTCGTCTTCTGCCATCTGAAAGTTCTTGAATTTCCACCCACCACTACCTATCATGTCCGAGCTTCAGCCGCATCTCGAGGGCTGTCCCGCCGAGATCGTGCTGGAAATATCCAAGTATCTCCCGGATATCGTCGACCTCAGCGCTCTCAATCGCGTCAACCGTTCCTTCAACTGGCTCTTCGGTGACCATATTCTGAGGCTTGCCATTGAGTATCGGGCCACAAAGAAAAACGAGAGCAAGGATTCGATCCTGACAGACCTCTTTCTCCATGCTGTCCGCCACGACTCGGTCAACATCATTACCTACCTGACGCTTCGGTCTGACGACCACCTCGATCTCAGGGGCGTGATTCCCAAGCCTCTCTTCGTGAAGAAAGATATCACTTTTATCCATCATGCTCTGGTAGCAGACGCCCCCAGGGTTGCGGCCCACCTGACCAAGCACGGAGCCGACATGATCCAGGAAGGGTCCTCCATGTACCCAGATCTGACGCCACTGGGCCTGACGCTCGCGCGGCCAAGCCTAGTGACCAGCGCCCAGGAAGTGGAATACGCCCTCCGACTTGCCTGCAGCTTTGGCTTGCCTAGAACCACCAAGATGCTCCTTCTCAGGGGTGCCGAGGCGGGTCAAGTCAACAAGTACGGCCTCGCGCCGCTCCATCTCGCCCTGGCCCAGCGAGCACCCTGGTTTCGATCGTCGACGGGATATGAGCGGGTATTTAGTAAATTCATAGGACATTCGTCATGGGAGGAGATGACCGCCAAAACCATGGCCGCGCTGCTCGAGTTCGGCGCTGACCCCAGCCAGCCGACCGAGACGTCGAGGGCGCACCACTGCGGCTACCACTGCTGGAAGTCGCTCGACTGTGACCACAGGGGCCAGACGCCGATGCACCTGGCCGCTGCGTGCGGCAACGACGAGGCCATCCACCACCTCCTCGGCCTAGGCGCCGACCCCACGGCGCCCAATGGTCAGGGCTACACTCCTCTGTACTCGGCCATATCTCACGGCCACCTCGACACCGCGAAGCTCCTGCTGTCGCTCTACCCGGGCGACTCCGACTGCGACTGCTACAAAAACCCGGTGGTGCACGTGCCCAAGGAAACCACCGCTCTGCACGTCGCGTGCCGGTTCGCGTTCGGCGACCTGGTCGACACGATACTTGCGCGGGGACCGGATCCAAACGCGGTCGATCTGCACGGAAACACCGCCATCCACGAGGTGCTAGGGCAGACGTACCCGGGCATGCGTGAGGACGTAGTCGAGGTGCTGAGGGCGCTCGCACTCGCCGGGGCGGACCCCTCAACCCCCGCGAGTGGTGTGTCGCCCTACAAAATTGCCGCGAACCACGCTTTTATTGAGGTGCGCGAGCTGTTCCTCGACAAGCTCAACCCGCTCATAGAGCGGCTTGTCGAGCTCGACGAGATTTATAGTAGCCAAGGGGACTGGGAGGTTGAGGGAATCAAAAAGACCTCCTGGAATCAGAGGCTCAAGCCCAAATCCAAGCAGAAATCCGGCTCTGGATGGGTGCATAATGAATATTTGCAGGAGGCGCCCGCGGTCCTAGACGCTGAGACGCACTTTCCCACACTGGACGGTAGTGACAGCAGCGCGGCGAAGGGGAAACAAGGTGTGCTGATAGACACATCAGTCGACGGGCCAGTGATCAGCAGCGGCATAACTCCGCACGGAGACTTCTCTGGTACAGAGGGCAGCTCAGGAGGCGCGCCGTGGTCAGAGATGAAGAAGAAAGAAGGGCACTGGATTGCCCTAGAGCCGTCTCGGAAGCAACGGTCAGGACAGAACGCTCGCAAGACAGCGGCTGCAGTCAATTGGCCGCGGCTATCCGCCGAGTGGAGCGGTCATCTGGCGCTCAAGGCAACCCGGAATCTCGGGGAGCAGACAGCAGCTGGCAGGCGAGGCAGTACCACTGCGAATCATGGCGGCAGCGTGGCTTCAGGCCGGTCTGGACCGTCGTCTGTTGGCAGCTTTTCAGGCGTTGCCAAGGGGGGCGCACTCTCGGCCAGCCCCTTGCCACTCCAAGTCAACAGACCTAGCCAGATCATGAGTTCAGGCCCAGGCCGCGTTCTGACCAAGCCTCGGGCCAACAACCCCCCAGGCACAGGGAACGGAGTTGAGAACAATCCGTGGTTAGCTGGGAAGCCTAAGGATGCTATCGAGAAGGCTCAGCCAGAGGTGCAAGTCAGAAAGGGCGGGAAGGGCAAGAAGCAGTGGAACCAGCTGCAACTGTGAACGGCTTCAACCGTCACCGACAAGAGTTATGGAGGCCAGCTGGGAAGGATTTCAAGGCAGTTGGATGTAGTAAGTGAACAGCGCGGGTGTTAGGGATCCAGCAACAGCAATTAGTCTTGCGGTTGTGCCGAGTCTTGCCAGATGAAGCAAGAGACCGACTAAAGAAAGTACAACACAGGCGAAACATTTGTGACGAAGACTCGAGGCGGCGGATAGGCAAGAAAAGTACCCATATGTCTTGAATTTTATGGTTAGAGGTTAGCCTTAGAGGACTGCGATCCCAAAGACATAGATTGGTGGGAGGTTTCCAGATGCACCTGATTGAGTTATCAATGTCGTGATGATACTGCTGGAGGGGGATGTCGCCTGATCAGGACTAGCGTCATTATGCTCCACGGCTCGTTTCCTTCTTTAAAATCCTATTTATTATCAAGCACCTGGTTGCGCTCGGACACACAGCAGCAGCCCGCTACGGCAGGGGTCCACAACGAACGCCCCGTCGGGCCACCCCCCTTACATCATCAGTTATCGCTGAATTTTGCACCCAAGCCGATCGCAGGCGGGAGCCGGGAGCACCTGGAGTCAGTCCTACAAACAACCCTCGATCCAGAGCCCAAAATGATCTCGAGCAGATTCCTGTCAACGGTACGTCGCGCAGGGGGACAGCCCCCGCGCCGCTACGCCCATACCCCACCGCACTCTCCAGTCAGCGAAACACCGACAGCTAACACAGCATTTGCCCCCCCTGGCTCGCAGACCATGCTCCGCCGCGCCGGTGCGGCGGCTCCACGCGCGGCCGCCCCCTTCAGGGCCGCGGCGACGACGAGACCGATGGCGTGGCGCATCCAGACGCTGCAGCAGATGCGCTTCCTCTCGGACGACGTGCGGCAGGCCATCGACAAGGCGGTGGCGTCGGCGCCCGTCGTGCTCTTCATGAAGGGCACGCCCGAGACGCCGCAGTGCGGCTTCTCGCGCGCCAGCATCCAGGTGCTCAGCATGCAGGGCGTCGACCCGGCAAAGTTTGCCGCCTTCAACGTGCTCGAGGACCCGAGCCTGAGGGAAGGTGCGTGTGCTTTTCCCCCGGCGGGTTGGACATGGCAGACTGGTTGCTAACAAAAAAAAAAAAAAAACAGGCATCAAGGAGTACTCCGAGTGGCCGACCATCCCGCAGCTCTACGTCGAGAAGGAGTTTGTTGGCGGCTGCGACATTCTCGTGTCGATGCACCAGAGCGGCGAGCTGGCCCAGCTGCTCGCAGAGAAGAAGGTGCTGGCTGCGGCGCCGGCCGAGGAACCCGCCAAGAGTGAATGAAGGGACATACATGAGGCGCAAAGACAAACACAACGCGGATGCCGCGAATGTACAACAGCTTGTGCTCCTCTGGGCAAGGCGGGTTAAAATAAAACTAATTGTGTACACAAGCGACTTGAAGCTTCGTTTCGTTTAGGGTGCCATTCATAGAGACGGGTACCCATGCGAAGCTGGAAGATGACCGCCCTCGCCATATCCTTGATCCCATGCTGTCACTTTTCTAAGCCAATGGGCCTGGTGGGCTTTTGTTTGTTTTGTTTGCTGGTTCTTTCTGTTCCACGAAGCATACTTTTGGCTACCTGCAGGTTGTTTCCACTACTACGCCGGGTACGCCGCACCGTCTCCGCGAAGGTCACTCCCGGCGGACCACAAACCGGTCTTATCGACAGGGTCGAGAGTGTACCTGATGATCTGGCCGCGCCCGAACTGCGACCTTTCAAAGTCTTTGGCGAGCACTACGTTGTGGCCGAGCTTCTTGAGTCCCTCGATCGTCTCCTCCGGCATACCCTCCTCGATGTAGACGACATCGTCGCTCATCTCCCCCGTATCGTCGTCCGGCATGCCGGGCCCGATGCACACGCGGGGCGCGTCCAGGGCCTGCTGCGGGTTCAGCCCGCCGACGACCTGGCCCAGCAGCGTCTGCACGTGGCCCTGCGGCTGCATGAAGCCGCCCATGACGCCAAACACCGAGTGCAGGCTCCCGTCGGCCATGTTGGTCACCAGGCCCGGGATGATGGTGTGGTACGGCCGCTTGCGGCCGGCCAGCGCGTTGGGGTGGCGCGGGTCCAGGCTGAAGTTGGAACCCCGGTTCTGCAGCGTGAAGCCGCAGCCCTTGGGGACGATGTGCGTGCCGAAGCCGCTGTAGTTTGAGTTGATGAAGGAGATGGCGTTACCCTGCGCGTCCGACACGGCAAAGTAGACCGTGTCGCTGCTCCGGAGGGCCGGCGACGGGAAGTCGTGCTTTGACGGGTCGCCGTGCTGCTGCACCGTCGAGGCCTTGGCCGGGTCGAACAGGCTGGCGCGCTCGGCCAGGTAGCCGCTCGACACGAGCCCCGCGCTGGGGACCTTGACAACTGCCGGGTCCGTGACGAACCAGCTCGCGTCGGCAAAGGCGATGCGCAGCGCCTCGATGATGACGTGCAGGTACGCCGTCGAGTTGTGGTCCTCGGGCCCGAAGGCCGGGATCCGGCCCGCCCGCTCCAGCTCCTGGATGATGCCCAGCGCCATCAGCGCCACGATGCCCTGCCCGTTGGGCGGGTGCTCCCAGACCTCGAGCCCGGGCTCGCCCTTGCCGTCGCTCGCCGGCGCGGCGGCGGACGCGGCGCCCTGAGCCGTGAACTTGATGGAGATGGGGTCGACCGGCTCGCTGCCCACGTCGAGGTGGTGCTTGAGGTCGTCCAGCCCGAGCAGGCCGCCCTGCTCCTTGACGATCTTGACCACCTCCTCGGCGATCCGGCCCGTGTAGAAGCCCTTCTTGCCCTCCTCTGCCAGCGTGCGGAAGGTGCGGGCCAGGTTGGGCAGCTTCATGATGTCGCCCGGCCGCGGGGCCCGGACGCCGTCCGGGGCGCTGGGGTCCGCCTTGAGCATCTCGGCGAAGTTGGGCGATGCTTGGCGGAGGCGCTTTTCGGATTGCACCCACTGGAGTTTTTTGGTTAATACGACCGCGCGTGTCTCCCGACGAGGTCTGTTTTTCTCTCGGCCGGTGACAAGATTTTGGGGATCCAGTATACTCACAGCATGCGCAGTGATCTCGGACACAGGGAAGCCCTTCTCGCCAAGCTCGATGGCCGGGGCGAGGATCTGGGCGAGCGTCAGCTTGCCGCTCCCGAAGCGCGCCACCGTGTCGGCCCAGCCGGCGGCGGCGCCCGGGACGGTGACGGCGTGGACGCTGGTTGCGGGGATCTCGCCGGACCTGCCGCCCTCGGGCAGGCCCAGCGACTTGCGCACGGCCTCGAGCGTGCACTTGGCCCCCGAGCGGCCGGACCCGTTCAGGGCCGAGACCTTGCCCGAGGCGGCGTCGTAGTAGAGGCAGAACATGTCGCCGCCGATACCCGTCGAGCACGGCTCCGTCATGTTCATGCCGGCGGCTTGGTCTTTGTCAGCGAGCATGCGACTTTTGCTGCACGAGCACCGCTGTGCGTCTTCTTACCGACTGCGACGGCGGCATCCTAGGTTGAGCATGTGGCTTGGTCAGCCCCTTTTCCGAGCGGCCTCGCCAGTCCCTGGTTGCATCCACTCACAGCCGCGTTTCCTCCGGCGTTCAAGATGTCTATGCCGCATTTTGCCGCCAGGGGCTGCGTGCATGCCACAATGCCCTTGGTGCCGTGCACGACGCTCCTCCGGCTGGCAAACTTTTGCAGGTGCTCTGACGGCGGCCGGTACACTGAAGGCGTGGTGAGGGGCATGTTGGGCAACTAGATTATGGCACGGGGTTGGAGATGGTAGTCTGGGGGAGAGAACGTGATCTCCACGGAGCTGGGGTTTAAATGTAGAGATGGGTAGACTCGTATCTCTCCCGACGGATATGACTCTTCGACTGTACCCACGGCTCTACGGATCCAACGCTGGCCGGCTACCTGAGCTTAGTTGTCGGGGCGGGGCGTCCCAGGAGCACGCTCAGCCAGCGGCGACTTTTATGGACGGTATCGGAGGCCAAGCGGCCATCTTCGCCGCCGATAGATGGCGCCTGGGGGACTCCACTCGTCTGCCGAGGCTCGCCCGACATCATTACGTAGCTCTATGCACATGCCGCACATCTCTTCCGACGAGCCTCCGTCTTGCTTTCCTTCGCCATCGGGCGCAGGGCAGGGCGGCCTTTGTCCCCTCATCCCACCCGACCCCCACTCTCCCAAACCATCAATCGCTGGGAGCCGTTGGAGGTCGCGGGGTTTTCTCGGGACGCTGTGGAGCCGTCCCACGGCCTCCATGCTTCGGGTGCCGGCCCGGTCGCGGGTTTCAAAGCCAGAGAGAGGTTCGAGCGTGCACTGACACTTGCGACGGCCTCCTGAGGCTGCCCAATGGCTGCATGGCCTCCCTTGGGCGTTTGCACTTTGAGCCTCGGGGAAGAAACACGCTGGACTAGGACCAAAGGAAACCGACCCAAGCCCACTATAATTGGCACAGCTGTGGACTTGGGCTTCCAAGTTTTAGGGACAGGCGCATGCAAGCCGCGAAACAGGAGGGAGGCTCTGCAAGGTCCGCTGTGCGCGAGCCTAGCGCGGCACGGCTGTCGAGGCTGGTAGCGGTCAATTTGGACCAAATACCTGGCGGGGCGGTTCGTTCCAGAGCCCATTATAAAAAGAAAAGAAAAAGAAAAAGAAAAATAAGAGAAAAGGTTCATTCTCCGCAACAAGCATCAGGCTCCTGAGCATGTCGCCGTCCTTTGCGACTCGCACCCCCCAACGAATCGTGGTTCGGCAGAAACGCATTCCTTCTTGCTCCACGACACGGGCGCAAGCAGGGATGTCCTGAGAGAGATCTTTTGGCGTCCCGCAGGTCTTTGGGACAGCGCGTCCAACGGCCGCTCCAGCTGTAACCTCGGGCACGAGCAGTTGTCGGTCGTTTCGGCTTCCAATCTGCTCTTGATCGCCAGGGGTCCATGTCGACCCCCCAGACGATGCCTGCCAATGGTCGACAGCCTGCTCGATAGCGCTCCTTTAGCGTTGCTTGCACGAGCGAACGAGGCCGGATGCAGGCCGCCTTGCCGTTTTCGTCACTGAGCGAGATGAGCCCCGTTATGCGACCGCAGTAAAAAAGAGTCGACCAACACGACATGTCACCGGCCAATTAGCGAAACAGCGCTAGTCCAGAAGCGGGAAGCTCTCGCTTATTTCCTTTGCTCTTGTTTTTTTTTTTTTCCCTTTCAGATGAGGCGGCCTAGGCAACAGAACAGGTTGGCGCTGTCACTTCGCCCAGTCCCGGCAGAAAAAAAGAAGGCGCCCGAGTTGTTCGCTCGTTGTGCGCACAAGCTTGTGCACAGTCTAGGGCTGTCTGTCCTTTTCCTTCCTCCATTTCCCCCATCCCTTTCCCGAACCCACCCAACTTTTCCTCCACCGCCAACCCAGGCGTCGTCGTGTTCTATCTCGATCCGGATCACCCAAGGTGCGTAATTACCCACATTTTAGAACAAAATCCTTTTCTGGCCCCCCGACCTCGCTTTGCATTGAATCTGGAGTCAGTCAATCGCTCGGCTGCTCCGCTGAGGCCCTCCTAGACCCGTCTTAGCTAAGCAGTATCCACTGTGCAGGCTCCTCGCTATTCATTCTCGCCTGCGGCTCTGCCCTCAGGCTTCGTCTGCTTCGCTACAAACCGAAAGCCTCATCAGCCTCGCCTTGCTGCCACATAGAAAGACAGAGCGCGACTACCATCCGCGACATCGTCTTCGAGGAACGCAGACAATCAGACAGCCAAGGCAACCCGGCACGCGCCTCTCGCAATCATGGCCACCACTTCGATGGACTACGAAGCCGCGAATGGCGACCGTTTCGAGGGTTTGTGCTCCATCCCCAGTTTATTTTTTTTTCGCACGCGTTTTTCTGTATCGCTTGCTGGTACCTTCGGACAATGTCGCCATCACCGCCCCCATCCCATCACCTTCGCTTGCACCGGAACGCGTCGCGCGATTCGGGCAATCGGGTCGTTTTCTTTTTTCGAGAACCATCGGCTGTGTCCTTCCATCGCCACCTCGTGTAGCATCTGCGACTCGATTGACGCCCTTCTTTTTTTATCGCTCTTTTCTGACGCGTACTATCCACAGACGAGCCTCCTCGCAACTACGACGATCGCCGCAGCGCCTCGCCTCGCAATGACGACGTGGTCGAACGCCGCCGCTCGGCTTCTCCCAGCAACGGCGACCGGCAAGTCTCACCTTCAGCTCACGCGCCCATGACCGTGACGTGACCGAGCTTGTCAGATTCTCGTGTCGTCACTTTCGTTGTCGCCTTATCTTTACTACTTCAAACTAACATCACCCTCGCTTTCGCTTCACTACAGCTCCGCCCCTAAGGATGATGACGACCGTAAGGAGTCGGTCGGTGCCTACAACCCCGGCTCCAATCTCTTCGTGACCGGCATCCACCCGCGCCTCGTCGAGGCTGAGGTCACGCGCATGTTTGAGAAGTATGGCGAGGTCGAGAAGTGTCAGATAATGCGCGACCCACACACCCAGGAGTCGCGTGGCTTCGGCTTCGTCAAGATGGTCACCACTGAGCAGGCTGATGCTGCTATCGAGGGCCTTCAGGGTGAGGTGATTGAGGGCCGCACCCTGAGCATCGAGAAGGCTCGTCGCAACCGCCCGCGCACGCCCACTCCGGGCAAGTACTTTGGCCCGCCTAAGCGAGGTACGTACACATTCCCAGCATCACAATCTTCGCCATGGACCCCTTCCAATGCGATTATCTCCCACGCAGCAAAACCAGAAACTGGAGACTGACAGATTCCTTGTACAGAGGGCGAGCGCGGCGGTCCTGGTGGTGGTGGCGGCCGTGGTGGCGGTGGCCGTTTCGACGATCGCCGTCGTGGTGGCGGTGGTGGTGGTTATGGCGGTCGGGACGATCCCTACCGTTACCGCGGCTACGATCGCCGTTATGAGGACCGCGAGCCCCGTGGTGGTGGCTACCGTGATGACCGCGGCTACGACCGCAGCGGTGGCCCTCCTGCTCGTGAGGATCGCGGCTATGGTCGTCGCGACCGTGACGACGGATATCGTGGTGACCGCTACCGCGACGAGCGTGATCGCTTCAGCGGTCCCCGTGAAGACAGGCGCCCACCTGTTGACCGCGAGCGTGAGCGCTTCGATCGTGACCGCGATGGCCCGCGTTCCCGCGATCCTCCCTCGGCCGGCGGTTACGACGGCCCTCGCGGCGAATCTCGCGATCCTTACGGTACGTAGCTCTATTGGATGCTTTGCCTTCCTAATGTTTAGTGCCACACAAAAAACTGACAATTTGAATTTGCAGCCGGATCTGACCGTCGCTAAGCCTCTGTTGGGTCTCTGGCTCTGGCGACCATGACGACGACCGACACTTTGACTTAATGTAGGAACATCTCTTTTATGTTTGTACTGCAGGCGCAAAGGGGGCAAATCAGATATCCAAAGAATTGCCTTCTGGAGTTTTCGACATCACGCGACAAGCTTCATCGGCAGCGGCTTCCTCATCACCATCGGCACCATCTGAGTTTCCTTTTATTGCGCTTGGCTTGCTTTCAGCCACAACTAGAATCACGACCTGGTCGCCCTGATGCGTGCTTCCTAACAGACGGATGGCTTGTGGCACGCGGACATCGTTCTTGCTGGCTGGCCCCCCAGTATCTCTCTCTCTCTCTCTCTATATCTCGTTTTAATTCAACCAAAACACGGCGGAATACACGGAACTGGTCAACCGGCGAAATGGGAGACAGCGCTTCCAGTCACCCTCTCCCATTTGGATTGTTCTACGCAGAAATCGGAAATCGGATATCGGACATCGGAATCATCAGTTAACGAGGCGGTGATGCAGCAGAGCTCACTGGCCATCTACATCCAGAAAAGCACAAAAACAAGGGACCCAACTGTACGATTATATCTTTCTATCTCGTCTTCGGCTACTAGGACCTTTTTCTCGATTCTTCTTTTGGCGCCATCTTCAAGCAACAAAAGGGGACAGCAAAGAGAGGTTGGAAGAGGCATCAGCGTAGCCACCAATGCTCTGCCTGCGGACCTGGGGCGTCATCGCCGTCGCCCTTGTTCTCGCCAGCATCATCAGTTCCAGGACTCTTTCCAGCCATAAAGCGCTCGCACCTTCGCCTTGCTTCAGTGAACATCAGCGCACGCCTTGCCCAGCCCAACCCTTGAACCTCGCCCCCAAGGTGACGACAGAATATGACGGCGTTTACCAGACAACACAGGTCATGATGGCGGCAGGCGTGATCGGCGGAGAATGAACGCTTATTGCTGCCTCAGTTGCTCGGTCATTGGCAATCACATCCTCGATGCCCTCAGCAATGAGGGCGGCTTTTCGCCAAAACTGAGGCCAGCTTGGTTGAGGCCGCCAGGCACCTAGAGGAGACTCTTATCTCTCGGTGAAGTGCTGCTGATACAAATGAAGGTTGGAAACATGAGACTTGCAAAGCTGACAACAGGTAAACCATGTTGACGTATGTACCAACAGGCTGACAAAGAATCGCCGACGACAAAGAGGGAGCCCAAAGGCATCAAGCTCTGGGTGAGCGTTGTTCAAGCGGTCAACGGCATCCTTCTTCTGGACCACCTGGGTCAAACTTCTATGACTCCCTGTTCATTGCCTCGTTCCCAGCAAGCTTGCGACCAAGCGGTCAATGTGCGAAGCAATTCATGACGCCTTAATGTTACTGTCTCCAGAATGGCAACTGGGATCCATGCAGTTACGCGTCATGATGGTGCCTTGTCCGCCTCGACACTCAGATGCCAACTAATGGCAAGCATCAGTCACATCCTGGGAGGGATTCATCTCCCTTGGGCTGGCCTTCGAACGTTGTGCGAGACGCACTCTGGAACGGAACGGTGCCTTGTTCCGTGCCGGAGTGGTCTCGGCACAAAAGACAAGGCTTGCTACTTGGCTTGTCTCTCCCTTGGCTCATTCCGCCAAGTGTCGCCAAAATCCCAGGTGCAGGCTACCAACGTCGGACTGGTTGGCGGGCATCTGCCACGCGTGACTGACTCGGGTCCCGGGCATCACTTCTTGCTCTGCTTTCATTTTGATACGCTAGCACAAGGCTAACCCGCTCATTGCACAATGCTGGGCATGACCAGCACCCGCAATCCGAAATTCATACGCGATGAGCCTTGGTAAACAAAAAAAGTCTAGGAAATATCTATCTACATAATGAAATATAACACTCCCAAGTGCCCAAGTCGCCTAATCTCTATGCGTCACATCTGTCCCTGATTTTTGATTTGTTTTTTCTCGGTTGATGCCAGAGCCGAATCAGGTGGCCAGCCAGAGCCATGTTATCACGTACCTGTCGCTCAATAGACGCATTCCGCATGGCAAGTGTTTAAGCTTGATTAGATAGGTAGGTACTATCATAAAAATGGAGCCAAAAAGAAATGTTTGCTATCATATCGCTCGCTTATCTATCAACAAAGGAAAAGGGCCCTGGAGACAGGGTATGCGTGCAGCTACGCTAATGGACGGATAGGAACCCGAGTATGAGGATATCAAGAATATTTGTCGCATGGCCAAGAGCACTCAGCGTCCAATTAGCGCAGCTTTAATACGACGGAGCAACAAGCGGCTCCCGACCCCGGCGGTGATCTCCGCCTTGGGTGTGTGGCCTCGTCAGCTGCCCATCTGACTGGCCGAAAGGGCCTCGGCCGTTCCCGGGGTGGGATCTCGGGAGGTCTGACCCGCGCCGACATCTACGTCATGGCAGAGCGATGTGCCGCAGGCGGCCCAGGGATTTCACGAGTTGGGCATTCCCACAAGCCAAGGCAGCGCCCCTGCGACCGACTGGCCCGCCAAACCCGAGCTTCACCGGCGTGGGGTCTCGCCTGATGCACGCGCGCAGGAGGGGGACTGCTGAGAGGACCCCGACTGCGATGCGCACAGCGTGCGTTCGCGCGCCCTGCCACCTCCTGAGAGGGTTCTGGTGCCGGGGGGCCACGCTCTCCCCTGCAAGGGATCCCATGCCCTCTGGCGCATGGTAGGTAGTACATGGCCCGCAGCCCCGTTGGGGCCCGAAAGGTCAATGTCGGCCCGTTTTGCTGGCCCACACCCACAGCGCGCTGCTGCTGCTGCGAAGAGTCGTCACGGGCGGAGCGGGTGGGGGAGGGGCCCAGTGTCGGGCCGGGCAATTGGTGCGGCGGCGCGTCGCGTGGGCACCCTGCGGCCAGGCGCGCGAATCCGCCTTGTTTCTTGTCGAGCGTGCTGCCGATGCGCCCTCATTGGACCTTTCGCAGCGCGTGGTGGGCTGGCACTGAGTCGCGGGGGCGGCCACGTCTCTCGCTGGCATTGTGTGGTTGGGCGCCTCGTTTGCGGGGTTGCGGGGGGTTCCAGTATTTGCTGTTGGCGCGGGGGTACATCTCCTTCCTGCGAGGAGATGGCGTTCGGGTCATGCGCTTCCCTAAACCGCGACTGAAGCTGAGCATGCCCCAGGGCCCGCCGCCGCGCCCGCCTCGATGCTGATGCTGATGCCGATGCCGAGGTCCTGTCGATTTGCCGCGGCCGGCGGGCAGAATGCCGCAGGTGAGGTCTGTAATGCGAGACACAAATGTGGTGAATGTCTGGTGGAAGCAGCCCTCGGTGCTATGGACCTGAGAGCTGCCGGCCGAGTCCTGCCATCTTATTGAGATGCCGTCGTGGGAGGACTTTTCGCGAAGTGGCTGTGTCGAGCCGTAACTTGACCGTCGGCTTTGCGGCTTCTCGTGGTATTGGTTCTGCGGTTCTGAACGGACGGTGCCACCACGCCCTTGGAGGGCATTGCCCATCAGCCTCCTCAGAAGTATGGTGGCATTTGTCTGGTGGTTCGAGTGTCGATCAAGATCGGGCCTGGGGTAGGGCGTTGGGGATCGTCGACGGCGGTCCAAGGCTGGCATCCTGGTGGTGTGAAGTGTATAGCCTGGACAGATCCTGATGCTGGTAGCACGGGGGACTGTGCTAGATATATACGTATATAGGCGTATCTGAGTTTGCTGAATCTAGTTTCCTGGGTGGAGTGACCAGAGTGACCAGAGTGAACAGGGCTCCTCTTTCAAGACTGTCCCCGGACCGACCCTTTATATCTATGGTTTGCTTTGGGCCGCGGCCACTCACTCCACCCAAGAGGAATGGGTGACGTCGGGACCAAAAAGAGGGAATCAGGCGTCCCCATTGGTGATGGATTCTGTATGGTCAGTCGAACAAGTGAGATGACACGATGGAATCGCAAATGGGCGACTTTCCAGACAGAGGTTGGGTAACAGTCAGTTGAGGGAGGCTTGATTGCGTAAAGCACCGACGGCGCCCCGAAAAGAAATGACAAGCGTCCGTGAGAGTTCCTGGGCAGACTCGGTTTGTGGTCTGGCGAGTCTTGGCATCTGTCAAAGTCGGCTTTCGACATCGTAAGCAACTCGACGGGTGGCTCAAAGGCCCCCACCGCAGGCCTGTTTTGCTGGGCCCGACGCCAATCTCTCTCTGCCCGAGATTGCACTAAAGGGCTGTGGTAAAGTAAAAGCGGGAAAAGAAAGAAAAACGCCAAGGCCCTAGACGTCCTGATGCCGTGCGGCCTGGCCAGTGCCACCCATTAATGATGCGCCCACCGGGGAGGCGTCGGCTGCGGACGCGCGCCTGTGCCACCGCACCGGCATCCCCCAGCAGGACGGGATCGCCAGACCAAGCGCACCGGGGCGGCACGTGTCGAGCGCCAAGCGCTGCATGGCCCGAGCATGTCAGGCAAGCGCCCTCCGCCCACCGTCCACCGTCCACAAGGGGGGGAGGATCAAGAGCCGTCACACCGCCCGCCCGCCCGCGGAATGCGAGGCGGTTCTAGGCTAGGGCCTGGATGATCCGGAAATGGCGCTACCTTGTCCCCCGAAATCCAATAGCGCCCTCGCGGAACGGGCGACGATTCCCGGCGAGAGATTTTGGAACGCGGTCTCGACCCAGGGCAGGGACGACAGCCGTCGGGAGCGAAAGTAGGCCGAGGCAGGAACAAGGAAAGCGTCGAGGCTGACGGACGGGGACCTCGGGGGGGCTGCTGACCGAGAGTCCCGGGTGGCTCCGCACGCAAAACGGCCGCGTCGGTCAGGCCGCCGTCGTGCTGTTGCGGCTGCACCACCGGTCGACGACACTGGTGCCAGCCAGACAGACAGATGTGACGTCGTCTTGAACGAGGCCAAGGCATGGGGGAGCGAACAACAAGCCATGTATCTCGCTGGACAAAGGTGCCGATTGGGCGTGGCCCGGTTTTGCCACCATGCAGGCCTTTGCTGTCCTACGTGCCTGCCAATGCCTGCCATACGACCCCAAGATGCCGCGTATGTCCTTGCGAGTCTTAGCCAGCAAGGCCAGTGATTGGGATGTTCAGAATGCGGTCGCCAAGCACCTGCCTTACTGCATGCGTTCCGGGGGCGCACAATGGTGCGTCTTGGCGCTTTGCGACGTACAGGCGTGGCACGGACAGGAGATCATAAGAGGGCCGCTGTCCAGTCCCAAGAGCTTGGTTGGCATGGCGGGATTTGTAGCGATGCCGGCAGAGTGTACATGGCGGGCGGCGACGGACCACAGGCCCAAACAGAGCCGAGAGGGACCCCATTTCGCCCGCACCAAGACCGCATGCGATTGCATGTTGCAAAAGGAATCGGGACAGATGCTCAGCGGCTCCAGGTGACAAAAACTGCGGTGCCAGCAGGGCCAGGGCCTCACAGGGATCGAATCCGATACGTGTTTTTTTTCGTCTTCTTCTTTTTCTTCTTATTTTTGTTCTCCTCTTTTTTCTTTCCTTTTTTCAATTTCTTTTTCCTTCCCCCTCGATCTTCCAGAAGCGAGAAGCCGGTGCGTCGCAGCGAGTCGAGGCGAGAAGGATGCGTCTTTCTGAAGTCGCGAAAAAAAAAAAGGGGGGGCTTGCGTTTGGCAGCTCGCACGGACGGCAGTATCTTGAGCGCACAAGGTCGAGGCCAGGCACAATCGGCCCCCCCCTTGTTCGGATCCAGACTTTTTGCTCGTTCAGGGACCGGTTCGTAAGCGAGGCCTGCAAAGATGGCGGCCGCCAGCAAGGGGCCAAAACATTGCCGGGTGGGGCAGCAACGGCGGCGTTCGGCCAGTGTGCTCCCGCGGTGGCTCCAGGTAGATTCCCAGAACGCACTGTAAGTAAGTACATACTTGGAAGGCGCGTTCTGGCCAGCGGCCGGGCCAGGGCTTAGCGCGTCCAGGGTCTCTCCCTTTCGGTTCCGCCCGTCATGATGCTGGCACGCTGGCTGCGAGCGTGCTGCAAGAAGCAAGAGGGACCCCGCAGGAGCAGCCCTCATCCTTCCCGATCGGATGCAGGCTGCGGTACCCCGTGGCGGCCTGTGCCCCCCAGAAGTGGGCCGCCGCGACAGCGCTGGTCAACAGCGGATTCCTGGTGCGTGGACACGACAAGACGGCCTCTATGGGCGTGCGCACAATGCTCGAATGGCAAAGGTGGGGGAGGGAGAGGGCCGGCTAATGCTCGCCATATCGGCCGAACGGGCTGCCTGACATGCCATTTGGAAACGAGGGCTGCGTGCGGCCCGCCGCCACTTGCCGCGGCAGCTTGAGGAAGAGCGAGCAAGCAGTGGCGGCAGCAGCGGCAGCGGCGGCAGCATCAGCATCGGCATCGGCATCAGCATCAGCATCAGCATCAGCATCTTTTTTTTTGTCAGCGCCAAATGATGGCAGTCAAAACAATGACGCCAGCCAAAAGGCGGGCAGAGCTGCACCTCTGCAAGCGCATGCTACACACCATGTCAGCAGGGCCCCGGCAGGCGGCGGAACCCAGGGAGCGAGCTCGGCAGGGCACCGCGGAGCGAGAGCATGATTGCGCCCCTCTTCCTCGCTCGATTGACAGCCCCCTTGCCTGCAGCTGGTTTCGGACCCCCCTCAGCCACGGACCTGGGCCCGTCTGGATAAAACACCTGGGTCTGGCGTTGCTCGTCTCGTCCAAAACCAACCGCCTTCGCCTCGACAAGTCGAGACGAGCGTTGCGCACACGCGACCAAGGAAGCAGCCGGCAATCCCCCAACTGCCCGCCGCCACCGGCACCAGAAATCAGCGACATTGCGCTGCAAAACCCGATCGGCGACCGCCCGACATCGACACCGAACCTCAACCTCGAAATCGACACCGCTGGACGGATTGGCTCTCACGCGCTTGATCTCGGTGAACCGGCTTTCCACTTTGTTTTGTGCTGCTTTTTTTTTTTTTTTTTTTTTTGCTCTCTGATTGACCGTCACCGTCACCGTCACCGTCGGCGACGGACGTGGACAAGCTCCCGCACGCACCCTTCAACACATCCTAAGCCTCGGGCTCGCGAGCTCAGCATCCCACCCAACAGCCATAGCCGCACACAGCCGGCCAGCCCGCCGCCATGGGACGCGCACCCACGAGTGGCAACTGCCACACATGCCGCATGCGGCGTGTTAAATGCGACCGCGCCCGTCCGACGTGCGAGCGCTGCATCAAGGCCGGCTACGAGTGCAAGGGCTACGAGACGGTCCTCCGCATCCAGAGCCACTCCGTCGTCGCCGGCTCCAAGCCTGGCACCGCCCGCCTGGCCAAGATCCAGACCGTGTCCTCCTTCCCGTCGGCCGGCCCCGATGACGCCCCCGTCGCCTCGGCCAAGGCCAAGCGCCAACAGCAGCAGAGGCAGCTGGTCCGCACGAGGCAGGCCGGCGCCGACCAGCCCCAGCCGCTCCGCCCACAGAGCCAGTCCTCCCACGCCGCCAACTCCGACAAGCTCTCCACCGCGGGCCACCCCGGATCCCGCGGCCCCAGCGCCTCCCCGCCCCCGGAGCTGTCCCTCACCGGCTTCGTCGACGACATTGCCTTTTCCTACTTTTTCGACTCGTATGGCTGGATCAACATGCACAGCCTCATGCTGCAGGACTCGGGCATCCGCAGCACCCTCTCGGACGGCGACATGGCCCACGACAGCCTGCGCGCCCTCGCCTACGGCCTGCTGGGCAAGGATCGTCACATTCAAAGCCTGCAGTCTCAGGGCGCCCGCCTGTACGGCAACACGCTCCGCAAGCTGCGCTCCAAATTGTCCACCCAACGCAAGGACGAGCTGGCCTCTTTGATCAAGCCTATTGCTATCATGGGCTCGTATCTGGTATGCTTTCCCGCCCCCTTGCCGACGCCATGGTTCGATTGTGTGAGCTGGGCTAATTTGACGACGTGCGACCCGCTTGTGTAGATCTCGGTCGAGAACGACCTGCGCTTTACACATCACCGCGGCCTGTCTCGGATACTGGAATACTGCGGACCCGAGTACTTCCAGTCGCCGTCACTTCTTCCCGTCTTCGATTCGTGCCGGCTGACCATGGTACGTCTATCTGTAGCTCTTCCTGCATGAATACTGCGCACGTAATATGGCCTAGTGATTGATCCTAATGCTTCTTCGTGTCCTCAGATTTCAAATTCGATCGTCCGCCGGACGCCCTCATTCCTGGCCAAGGAGGAGTGGAAGACTACCCCTTGGGCCAAGGCGCCGCACCTGAAGACTTGGACCAGCAAGCTGCTCGACCTGATGACGGAAATACCCACTGTCATCTCGGGCGTCTTCAACCTCATGGGCACTCGCATCATGTGGCACAACAACGGTTTCCCGACAGAGCGCGCCGAGGACCCCGACGTTGTCCCATCCCTGCAACGGCTTGTCGAGGAGCTCAAGCAGAAACTCGCAAACTGGCGCATGGACTGGGAAGCCGCGCACCCCGACACGGCGGCCAAGGTGCTTGCCTGGGCCTTCAACTTGACCGACGACGACCAGTACCGCCCGGGAATCATGGGGTTCGCGGGCCCCGACCTGTACGACTATTCGGTGCTCAAGAGCTCCAGCACCACCCCGCCGCCCTTCAAGCGAGACCTGTCCACCTTCACGCTGATGCAGGATGTGACGCTCTACACGACGGTCTTGATCTGGACTGCTCGCCTGACAAAATATCTGGCCGGCGCCGCCATGTCGCACACAAACATAGACTTTTACAACTCGTCCTTCTCAACCACCTGCACCTGCTGCACCTCCAAGCTGGCCAACATGTGCGACACAATCCCCGACTCAGACGCCGACATCATGCATATCAGCGTTCAGAACCCGGGCATGTCGTGGAACTTCACTGCTGCCCGCATATCTATCGCCCCGATCAGGGTTTCGAACTCGGACGAATCTCCCGTGACGCTGATTCCTGTGACGCCCTCCCCCTCGCCCGAGAGGGACCTGGGTTACCAGAGCCCGCCCCGCAAGGAAGAACAGGAGCCGGCTTCGGAGCAGCCCCTATACGTCAAGTCGCTGCCTCTGCTCCCGACGTCCCCGCCGCAGCAGCACTTGCCGCAATCGCCGCCTCTGGAAGCATTGTCCCAATACCCCAGCCCCCCACAGCAGCACAAGAGCTTTCACGAGACCGTCTCCTTCGGCGGCCCTGCTCCGATATCCAGGTCGACGCTGCCCACTCCTCCAGCCTCGGCCACATTTGTTGGCGGCAAGGGAGGGTTCCCTCAGCGCGCCCCGGCCGCGCAGCAGCTGGCTCCACCAAACTATGTCAAGACGAGCCCGCCCATGCTGCTTCCGGGCGACGTTCGCTTCACCAGCCAGCTTCGCATCCTCTCCTGGCTTACCGACTGTCTGCCTGCCAGTCGGCCCCAGGTGCTCACCACCCTGGCATCAATCGGTCTCGGCCACTGCGGTCACGATGTCCGACCCGCCGACGGTATTCCAGAGGTGGCAAACGTCGTCCGCCAGGCCTTCTCCCGCACCAGCTTTGAGAACGCCGATCATGTACTGTTGAGGAGGTACCGCTAAAAGCGCAACGTACGGTAGCCTTATGGCTTCAGATGTGACTCCAAATATCCATGTTTTGACACGTCCTCTGTCCTTTCGTTCCATCTGCTTTATTTTCTCGTGGTTTTACTTTTTTAGTCCTTTATCCTTTCTTATTTCACTTTTTTTTCTTCACCTTCCTGTTATTATTTCCTAAACTTCTTGTATTTGAATCTGGGCAACCAACAGGGTCAGATTCTTCCTTTTCCTTTTCTTGGGCGGGAATGACTGACGAAAATGGCACGGGAACATGGGCAGACGGACGACAACAGATTGGAGAACTGCTTTTTTTTGTCTGGTCGGAACTTGTTTTAACTATGGCTCGGTTGTTTTTGCCGTTGCTTTTGCTTCTGTCGAATTTTTTTGACGTAAGCGGCCGGACAAAGTCGAGGCTGAATGATTTGAAAAAAAAAAAAAAATTGGGCAGGCATCCTCGTTTCAAGCGCCTGTCACCGGGCCGGTTCGGAGTCAATTCTCGTTTGAAGCGTGTTTCTTGTGGCTTACCCATCACAGTCGTTAATGCTTTTTTTTCTATTCTCTTTCTCTCACTTTGCCTGTTTGGCCGGCGAAGAACAAAGACTTATTACTTCTACTTGATTATTGCGAGGTAATACATGACGGCCACTCTATCTAGGCAGTTTGGTACCGTGGTTATCGGCTCTGTAGACTGCTAGGCTAAATGCTTCATGTCGTTTCTATGTGATATAAATGTCTATATTGTACTGTTGGCTGGTCGGCAGAAGAGCTCCGCGCCTGCATGCTTCCCATAAGTCGCCACCCAAAATCCGTTCCGCCAACCCCGTAGCCCGTGGTCATGATTCGTACTTGTTGTGTGTGGTCACCAAACCGTCTCAGCCCAGCCCAGCTCAGCTCAGGAGCTCTTTGATGTCCTCGATTCTTGCCAGCTTCTTCTCCTCGTCCGTCATCATGCCCAGCGACGTGGCACTTGAGTGAATGTCAGCAAAAGCCCAAACAACGACAGGGATAGAGAAAGGGAAAAGAGAGAGAGAGAGAGAGAGAGAGAGAGAGAGAGAGAGAGAGAGAGAGAGCTCACATAAACTTCTTGCGGTCCTGCACCCGCAACATCCTCTCCTCGACGCTCCCCTTCACAATGAGGCGGTAGACCTTGACCTCCTCGTCCTGGCCCATGCGGTGGACACGGTCGATGGCCTGGGACTCGACGGCGAAGCTCCACCAGGGGTCCATCATGTAGACGCGCTTGGCGTCGACGAGGTTGAGGCCGACGCCGCCGGCGCGCAGGCTGAGCAGGAGGACGGTGAAGCGGTCCTCGGAGCGGAACTCGTCGAGCACGGCGGCGCGCGCCTTTTGCGCCATGGTGCCGTCGAGGCGCAGGAAGCGTATGCGCGCGCGCGTCAGGGCGGGCTCGATGAGCGAGAGAAAGGACGTGAACTGGCTGAAGACGACCGACTTTATGCGCGGGCGCTCGCGGCGCAGCTCGCGCAGGTGCCGGATGAGCGTGACCACCTTTGTGGACGAGTTGTTGACGCCGAGGCGCTGCAGGCTGATGCGCGGGGTGGTGGCGGCGGCGCCCGGCGGAGGGCGGAACGCTTCTGGGATGCCGTCGTCGTCCTCGCAGGGGTCGTGGCGGACGACCTCGAACAGATCACGCTCGTTGATGGGCTCGCGGCAGTGGACGCAGCGCGGGACCGTGTGGCGGTCCGTCTGGTGCTTGATGTAGTCGAGGATGCACTTCTTGCACGTCGAGTGCCAGCAGCCCGTGACGGTTTGTTCGATCATGGGCTCCTCGGAGCAGATGGGGCACTCGCCCGCGGCCTCGTCGCGGATCTGGGCCATGACGTGGGCGCCAAAGGCGTTAGCATCGGCTGCCGGGTCGTCGGTGCTGGCCGTGAAGCGCTCGATCAGCGAGTGCAGGTCCATGTCGTCGGCCAGCCCCGCCGCCGCATCCGCCGCGGCGCCCGCCACGTCCTCGTCGGCAACGATGTCCTGGTTCCGCACCAGGATCGGGTGGCAACAGGACTGGCGGAGTCGCAGGATCTGGAGAAAGATGCTCGTGTACGCCTTCATGACGGTGCCGGCCTCGATGTTCTCCTGGAACGTGTTTCTGGCTCGGTTGATGATGTGATCGTACACGGCGCGCTCCTGCTCCGAGAGCTCAACGTCGACGATCTCGATGGTCTTGGGCGGAAGGGGAACAAGGCTGTAGGGTGTGTGAGCAAATGGGTTGCGCAGCCGAGGAAGCAGGTGTTGCGGGACTTACAGTTCGCCAGAGGGGGTCCTCATGTCCTTGGTCCGCCTCATCACAAGAGGCTCCAGCACGGTCTGCACAACGTCCAGAGCTCGCATAAAGTTTTTGGACTCAAAGGGCACCGTGATGAAGGTCCTCCAGAAGGAGAAGTTGCTCCATGGCTCGACGCGCAGGAAGCGGACCAGGCTAAACAGATCCTCGAGCCGGTTGACGATGGGGGTTCCGGTCAGCACCCACCTGTGGTCGGTGCATAGATCGTAGCAGGCCTTGGCCGTCTTGGACTGGCGGTTCTTGATGTTGTGGGCCTCGTCCAGGATGACGCGAAAGAAATGGACCGAGAACAGGCCGCGATGGCCGTCTCGGCTCGAGTTCCTGGCCGAAATCTGACTGTACTCTGAGAGGACGACGCCGTAGCTGGTGATGAGAACATCGGGTGCCGTTGCGGGGTTAGAGCACAGCGCCTGGAGGTCGACGTTCTTTTCGCTACCGTAGTAGAGCATCGACCTCAGGGTTCCCTCCTTGGACGCCTTTTCGGCCTCGCTCTGCCACTGCGACAGCAGCGACATGGGCGCAATCACCAGCGTGGTGAAGGGGGCAGCGATGACCCTAAAGCCAGCCGCCGGCATGCGCTGCAGGTCATTGAGGCTCATGGCGTCCCCGGGCACCCTGCGGGCCTCAAGGGCGGCCTTGGACTTGTGCGTGTGTATCAGACTCAGCATCTGGATGGTCTTGCCGAGACCCATCTCGTCGGCAAGGATGCCGCCCAAGCAGTGCTGCTCCTGCGCAGGGAACTCGAGCGACAGCTCGCCCGAGTATGGGTTGATATAAAAATTGGGCTGGTCGGCCGTCTGCGGCACCTCGCGGTCATCAAAGTCCTTAGTTGGCCACTGATACTCCTCCCACAACGGATGCATCGAGGCCTCCCTGCCCGCGCTCCCTTCGCCCCTCTCCTTGGAGAGCATCCAGTGCAGCGACTGCTTCTGGTAGGGACGAAGCTCCATGGCGAAGCTGTCGGCAGGCTCGGCCTCGGGCGTGTTGAAGTCGAAGGACTGCGCCTTCTTGTACAGCGCATCCAGCTGATCCTGCTCGAGCTCCTTGCCATCCTCGGCATCCGAGGATGCCGCTGAGTCCTGGTTGTCGCTGGGGGTGGTCTGCTGGGCCTGCTTCTGCTTCTGCTCGTCCATCTCTGCGGCCTCGAGCAGGCCCTTGCGCGAGTCCTTTGCCGCTGCGGCGTGCGCCTTGCTAGGCATCAGGTTGATCTCCTGGAAGAGGCGGACAAGGGCGACTTGTCGTAGACGAAGATCGCGCTCCTCTTGCGACTCCTGCTCCTCGAACATGCCCGTGACGCGGTTGTCCGAGAGTTTGAGAGTCCTCTTGTCGAACGCCTCCTGCAGCAGCGAGCAGCGGAGCTGGATAAAGACCGTGTCGTTGGTCCGCAGCCGCTCAGGGGAGTAGACGCAGGTGCCTTCGAACTTGCAGATGCGCTGGTCTATCAGGGTCGACACCCAGTTGGCCGTGTCCTTGGCCAGGCGTCCAATCTCGGTGCCGTTGCTGTCGGTGAAGCGAACAATGACATCGACCCGCTTGGCCGCGCCGGCGTTGACACGGAGGCCGACTGCCTGTGGCGCGCCCAACCTCCCACCCCGACCTCTAGCCGGCGGCTTGGGAGGCTGGATCTTCTGTCTTTCGATCTTGACAACATCGCCGTGCTTCAGGAGATTTGTGCCGCTCCTTGTAGCCCAGCCCTCGACCCCGAACGCCCCGACGTATCGTGTGGTGAACGTCCTCCGCGGTGCGGCTACGGTAGGCTGGGGTGGCGGCGCGGGGTTCGGTTTTCTGCTCGCGGCGGACTGGATGGGGAAGGAGGCGCTCTTTGGTTTGGGGGCGAAGTTCTTCCAGGTCCCGTCGAAGAACATGTTGACGGCTCGCTCAAGATCGGCGCCGCATTGTTGCTGAATGATGGCGAGAACTTCAGGCTTGACATCGCTCCCCACAAAGGCCTCGAAGGTCTCCCGATCAAATCCTTGGGGTTCCGCGGCGGCTGGGGCAGGCTCAGGCACAGCCGGGGGCTCGCGGTCGTCAGGGTCGTCTTTGGGCGTTATGCAGGAGGGGTCTGTGTCCGGACAGTCGTCCAAGGCCAGGGCCTTGAGGCGGGGAGAGGAAGCAGCGACGGCGACGCGCGCCGACTTGGAGGCTGGACTGCCTCCATTCTCGTCGTTCGGGTCGCTGAAGAAGCGGCGCCTCTTGTTTGGGGGCTCGTCAAACTCTGGGAAGTCCATGTTGGGTGCGGACGAGCTGCCTACAACTCCGAGGTAGCCGGCGGCAACACACACTCGACAGGCTGGACCGACAATGGTGCGGCGGATTTGACAACCCACTGTGACGCGATGGCCGCTACCGAGTGGCGACGCGTTCAGGTAGCGGTGTCAGCTGACCGCGTTAAGTGGCAGGAGCAACAGAGTGCAGTCAAGCAGGTGCAATTGACTTGCAGAGCCCCACACCACTGCCGTCCCGCCTGCGCCCGCTCGGGATTTCGTCATGGCTGCTCAGATGGGGGGAAAAAAAATCTAAAAAAAGGAGACGAAAAGAAGAAAAGAATGCAGACGACATCACCCAGCGACCCGAAGGCCAGGAGCAACTGGGCCAAGATCTGCTTCAATCCGGGAGCCCGTATATACTGAAGATGGACGCGCACACTCCCTGATCCCTTCCGTTCCCTTCGA